>CM035158.1:66727784-66941902 GCA_020205615.1 Panax quinquefolius | reverse complement strand
ATTTCTTACGGATTATATACTTATGAAAATTAGAGCAATTGAGTCTCATAATGTTATGATTCTAAAAATTATAGATCCCAAATCTGTAAGACCCCGAAATTTTTTAAATAAAAAGGAATTTCCTTTATTTGTTATTTTGAAATAGTAAGGGTTGATTTGATTAATGTGGATAGTTAAGGGTTAAATACGCAAATATTTCAAAATAAGCAAGTGGTTATAAAATATTCATTTTGTGGGGGGAATATTCGTTTGGTCGTGGAATATTCAGATTGTTTGGGAATATTCGCAAATACGATACCTGACCATGTGTGGGCCCCATAACGGAAAGCGATTGGATGAGGAAAACGCACAAAGTTTGGGTGGTTATAAATAACTGGCAGTAGTTATTACCGTTAAGACTATTGGAATACCCGGTGGTTAAAATACTGAGAATACGCTGGTGGTCGATTAAAGAAGACACTCAGATTATTAAAGATTGTTGAATTATTGATTCGTGACGTAAGATGGCACTACTCAATAATTATTACTGATGAGTTACTTGCTCAATAGTTTATTGATTCAATAATTCTTTGCGTTGGTATTTTATATTATTGTTGTTCAATAATTGTCATCGCACAAGATTTCCCATTATCGGATCAATAATTCATATTATTTGAATAATATTATTAGATAACATTATTGGCAATGTCTAGAAAGTTCTCGTCTAAGGAGAGGTTTGGTCACCTAATCGCGCGCCAAGAAGGAGAGATCCTTATCGAAAGCCCCTCTTTTCCGGAACAATTTGGTTGTCATTATAAATGTGATTACGTAATATTATTTGTGAATAATTAATTATTGATTCATATGATATGGAAATATTTATTTTATATGAATATAAATGATGGATTTATTTATGTGGTTATTAATGAAGGAATTAATGTTGAGGTGTTTTATCAAGATTTTATCGGATTGAGGTATTAAAAATCAAATCGTGGGTTTCAGATATATCATGGGGTTATAATTTTTAATCCGACCGTTGGATTGTGGTAATTTTGGGTATGTTATACATACATAAGTTGAGTATATGTCCACAAATTTTGAACCGTTAAAAATGCACGAATGATTTGTTGTGAATTTTAAGAGGTGTCTGATTCTAAATTAGGTTTATAATTGATTTTGGTGGAAAATTCTAGAATTGAGTGGGCCCCACTTGTGGTTGGTGAAAAAATGTGCTGAATTTTATTTCAAATGTGGTGGGTGGCAATAGTAGGTGTAAAGCCATCGTGCAGTAGCAGTCAAGTCTCGCTTTATAGGCTAACATTTTCCTATAAATAGAGGGCTAAGTTAGAATTGAAAATCACACCGTAAACAAAGTTTTCTCTTTCTCTCTATATTATTGAGCGTATTTTGTGAGTATTTAGATACTTTGAGAGTTCATTGTTCAAGACAAGTTTCATTCAAAGATCACTTCCGACCTTTCCTTCCAAGTAATGATTCTTTGAGGTAAGGGATGTTATTTTCTTCTCAGGATGATATTATTTCTTCAATATCATTATCTTTGAAATATTGGTTTGAACTTTTTATCAAATTTGGAACTTTTCATGCTTAAGGTTACTATTCATGAGTTACTATTCACAAAGTTACTATTCATGAGTTACTATTCACGAAGTTACTATTCACGAAAGTACTATTCGTGAAGCGTGAAAATGTTTTTTTGTGGAATTTCTATCTTTTGGTGCTCTGAGTTACTATTCACGTGTCTACTAAGACTATTCACGATACTAAGACTATTCATGAATACTAAGACTATTCAATCAAAAATGAAAATTTTTCTTTCGCCTAAAATATCTATTACGGATACTAGCTTTGATTGTATCCATGTTTTGATCATTCTTGAATTTTACACCACTATGATTATTTTGAGGTATTGTTGGATATGGATAAAACAAAATACGAATCCTTAATCCTTAATCCTTGTCATTTTGTTTCCTTTGGATTCGTTCTTTAAAAATATTTTCATCATCCTACCTTAAATGATGATATTATTGAATATCTTTGGCTCAGTAGTGCAAAGATGAATGATTTCAAGAATATCTTTGGCTCAGTAGTAAAGATGAAAGCGGTGTTTAAATGAACACGACCGATCGATGAATATCTTTGGCCAGTAAAGCAAAGATGAGCGGTGTTTAAATGAACACGACCGATCGATGAATATCTTTGGCCTTTAGAAAAAAAGATGAGCAGTGTTTAAATGAATACGACCGATCGATGAATATCTTTCGCCTTTAGTGCAAAGATGAGCAGTGTTGAGATGAATACGACCGATTGATGAATATCTTTGGCCAGTAGTGCAAAGATGAATATTTGATTCGAGATGAATATTGATTGATGTTACGGGATAAAATATTGATGATGGATCGTTAAATTCATAGATTATAGTAGATTTCATTCTCTACGTAACTCTTCTATTTAATTATTATTTCACCATAATATAGATCTGAAACTTGTTGTCTATCAGATTCTATCGATTTTTCCTGTTGGAGACTAACGATAATTTGTTGTATATTATCTTAGTCATAACATTCTTTATCGGGCTAGTTGAGCTCACCCTTTTCCTTTTTGTTCCATTTTTCTCGAGGAGGCGAGAATATAGCGAGTATTTAGTCTGGGTATGGAATGAAGGTTCTAGAGAGAGTTGTTTAGTAGTCCTCACCATTATTGTAAAATAATGTATCAATAAATGTGATGAGGATTTATTTGAGTATAAATATTATCTGAAGATAATATTTGTATTTAAACTCACAATTTTATTGTTGTGATAATAAAGTTGTAGTTGTTTCGCATTCATGTATTTGGCATACTCGTAATGGGTTGGATGGAATGGACCTATTTGGGGGTCGTCACGGTTGGTATCGAGCTTAGGATATGATCTCCACGGAGATCGGGGAATAGAACTAGGAGGGAGAGACAGTAAATCCTTTCTAAAGTGTGTCCTACCTAAGCTTATTTGTTAGTTGGTCAAGATATATAGGGATATTATGTGATTGATTTCCTTAATTAACCCTTGTTTTTACGACAAAGAATTGAGAATGTCGAATCGAGAATATTAATAGTGGTGTAAATGAGACCGTGGAGATGCCTCGATTTAACAACGAGGAGAACGTGCAACAGTGGCAATGTACCTCCTTGTGAATAACACCACCGAAAGCAGATGATGAACGAGGGGATGTTTAGAAGTTTTTGCAGTTCATGCAAAATCGACGAGAGGAGACTCGTGTTCAAAATACAGGAGGAGATGATAACAATTCACGGGTGGTCACAAATGCAAGCAGTTCAAAGAGTTGGGACCACAGCACTCGGGAAAGCCGATCCGATCACGGCGGAAACATGGGTCAAGCAAATTACCAAGATATTCGATGTCTTGGGATGCACGAAGGAACAGTAAAGTTCCATTCGCTACTTTTATGTTCCGTGGCGAAGAAAGTGAGACATTGGTGGGAATCAGGAAGTTGCACTCCATCCAAATTGACTCAAAGATGTCTTGGGAGACGTTTTGAAGAACAAGCTCAATGACAAGTACTTCCCGAAAGTATTCGCTATATGAAGGAAGTGGAGTTTATTAGATTGGAGCGTAATAATACGGCGGTGTCCCAAAGACGAGGTGAAGTTCATGAGTTATCCGTTTGCACCTCATTTGGTGGAGAATGAGGAACGATGACGCGGATGTTTCGAGAGGTTTGAAACCCAAGATACGCCAAGATCTCATTTCTCATAAATTTTCTCTCTATTCGACATGTTGTCAATGTGGCTCATTGTTAGAGCGAGATAACGAAGTACGCGTTCAACCGAGGGTCCATAACCAGGATCATACCAAAGATAGCAATCATCGTAATAACGATAACCAAATGGAGAAAGAAGAATACGACAAAGCAGTAACCACCGGTGGTAATCGTGGCCATGAAAATAGAAGCGAGTTGGGAGGAGATTTTAAAAGAGGAGATTCAACAATGACTATGTGAAGACGCTGGCGCAAAGGGCAACTCGGTTCCAAGGGGGGGGAGAAACCACCATCATTATATGTTACAAATGCGAAAGAGGGATATATCACTCAAACCGCCTAGCCAAATGCTTTAAGGTATGCTATAATGTGGAAAAGAAGGACATATCGCCGAGATTAGACGATATCGAAACCCAAATCCAACGGGAATGGTGACTCAAAAGGATGTCCCGTAAAAGTCAAAGTCAACGATTCCGGAAGAGCGTTTGTCGGACCGGTCAAAATGCAAGGAACCCGAACGGTTAAGACGGGTTAGTTAATTATAAATTCTTGCGAAGTTTATACCTTACTAGATACTGGGTTCTAACCATTCTTTATATCTCTTGCTTGCGTTCAACGCTTGAACTTGACTATGGAGAAATTAGACTTTGACCTATTTATGGAGACTCAGTTAGAGAAACTTTCATTACATCCGTTGTTTAAAAATCTTGTTTGATTCAAGTTGGCACCATTACCTTATTCGTTGACCTTATCTCTTTAAAGATACTTGCTTTTGGGGATTGATGGGTTAACTACTCATCATGCCAAAATTGATTGCTTTTGTAAGGTTGTTAGTTTTCATATTCCTAAGCAACTCCGTTATTCAACTCAAGCAGTCAAACCATTGTAGTCAAACATTTTCATATCAAGCCATGAAGTCATTCGTTTATTACGGATGTCAAGTTTTCTTAGTCCATGTTATGGATTTGAATAAAGACACGCCGATTTGAATAATATTCTTGTTGTTATTGATTTTTCCCGACGTATTTCAAGAATTTATTTATGGCTTACTCCCAAAGATCGATATTAAATTTTGTATCGACTTTGAACCCCAGACAAAACTCATTTCTAAAATCTTATATCGAATGGCTCCTATTGAACTTCGTGGAGTTAAAAATTCAACTATAGAATTTGGTACATGAGCCTTTATCTTGTGACTTTTCATGGAATTTACCTAAGCGGACTCTCTCGTAAGGGACGCCATATTCGTGCGATAGTAAATCGATAGGTGTCATTGTGACGTGCTTTATCCAAGATTGGGATATGAGTCACAGCTTTGAGAGCAACCTAAGTCAAGAATCGAAATGCGTAGTTTTCTAGGCTTAGTTGGTTATTATCGGAGATACGTTGAAGGATATTCTCGAATCGCTATTCCATTAACGTAGCTAACTCGTAGAGATACAAAATTGAATGGAGCAAGGAATGTGGTAAGAGCTTCAAGAACTCAAGAGGAGACTCATTTCAAAGACATGTTCGACCATGCCATCCCGAAAAAGCTTAACGTGGTACCGACGTGTTGAGTAGAAGATCGATATAAGCACGAGTACGATATTGTCAAAGACTAATTTCGATAATTTACAAATAATAGAGATGGAGATGAAAACTCTAGGTACCCACGTGATGATATCTGAGTATAATCAACTTTAATCGATAAAGTTAAAGTTCTCAAGTTACACACACCGAGTCGATGAATTTGAAGAAGGAGGCGCAAGAAGTTGTTATTTCAAAAGCTTAGAATCGGTGGAGGTAAGGAAAGCTCAAACCTTCGATTTATTAATCCAGTTGAAATTCTCGATCGAATAGGAACCGTGGCCTATAGACTCGCTTTTATCGCCAAGTATGACGCGTGTTCATAACGTTTTCACGATCGATGTTACGTAAATATGTGGATGACCCGAACCATGTCATTGAGTTAGAACCGGACGAGATAGCCAAGACCTAACGTATGAGGAGGTACCGTCAAGATTTTGGATAGGAAGGAGCATGTCCTACGCAAGAAAGGTCATACCACAAGTTAAAGTTTTGTGGAGGAATCATGCTTATAGAGGAAATGACTGGAATTGGAAACGAAAATGAAAGCGAGGTATCTTTACTTTTTCAAACACAGTATCGTACGTCAATTTCGAGGACTAAATTTCATAAGGAGGGAGGTCAGTAAGACCTCAAATTTTTTAAATAAAAAGGAATTTCCTTTATTTGTTATTTTGAAATAGTAAGGGTTGATTTGATTAATGTGGATAGTTAAGGGTTAAATACGCAAATATTTCAAAATAAGCAAGTGGTTATAAAATATTCATTTTGTGGGGAATATTCGTTTGGTCGTGGAATATTCAGATGCATCGTCGGGGAATATTAAATGCGACAGCGCACGTATGCATGTGGGCCCCATAACGGAAAGCGATTGGATGAGGAAAACGACAAAGTTTGGGTGGTTATAAATAAACTGGCGTAGTTATTCATACAATTAAGACTGTTGGAATACCGGTGGTTGGTTAAAATCTGATGAATACGCGTGGTCAGACAAAGAAATACACAGATCAAGATTAAGAGATGTTGAATTATTGATTCAGACGTAAGATGGCACTACTCAATAATTATTACAGAGTTATCGCTCAATAGTTTATTGATTCAATAATTGTTTGCGTTGATATTTTATATTATTGTTGTTCAATAATTGTCATCGCACAAGATTTCCCATTATCGATCAATAATTCATATTATTTGAATAATATTATTAGATAACATTATTGGCAATGTCTAGAAAGTTCATCTAAGGAGAGGTTTGGTCACCTAATCATGCGCCAAGAAGGAGAGATCCTTATTGAAAGCCCCCTTTCTGGGAACAACTTGGTTGTCATTATAAATGTGATTCGTAATATTATTTGTGAATAATTAATTATTGATTCATATGATATGGAAATATTTATTTTATATGAATATAAATGATGGATTTATTTATGTGGTTATTAATGAAGGAATTAATGTTGAGGTGTTTTATCAAGATTTTATCTGATCGAGGTATTAAAAATCAAATCGGGGTTTTGAGATATATTATGGGGTTATAATTTTAATCAAACCATTGGATTGTGGTAATTTTTGGGTATGTTATACATACATAAGTTGAGTATATGTCCACAAATTTTGAACCGTTAAAATGCACGAATGATTTGTTGTGAATTTTAAGAGGTGTCTGATTCTAAATTAGGTTTATAATTGATTTTGGTGGAAAATTCTAGAATTGAGTGGGCCCCACTTGTGGTTGGTGAAAAAATGTGCTGAATTTTATTTCAAATGTGGTGGGTGGCAATAGTAGCGTGTAAAGCCATCAGTAGCAGTCAAGTCCGCTTTACGGGCTAACATTTTCCTATAAATAGAGGGCTAAGTTAGAATTGAAAATCACACCGTAAACAAAGTTTTCTCTTCTCTCTATATTATTGAGCGTATTTTGTGAGTATTTAGATACTTTGAGAGTCATTGTCAAGATAAGTTTCATTCAAGATCACTTCCGACCTTTCCTTCCAAGTAATCGATTCTTTGAGGTAAGGGATGTTATTTTCTTCTCGATGATATTATTTCTTCAATATCATTATCTTTGAAATATTGGTTGGAACTTTTATCAAATTTGGAACTTTTTCATGCTTCGGGGTTACTTATTCATGAGTTACTATTCACGAAGTTACTATTCATGAGTTACTATTCACGAGTTACTATTCACGAAGTACTATTCGTGAAGCGTGAAAATGTTTTTTTGTGGAATTTCTATCTTTTGGTGTCTGAGTTACTATTCACGATACTAAGACTATTCACGATATACTGACACTATTCACTTAATCATTTAAGACTATTCAATTTAAAAATGAAAATTTTTCTTTTCGCCTAAAATATCTATTCGGATACTAGCTTTGATTGTATCCATGTTTTGATCATTCTTGAATTTTACACCACTACGATTATTTTTCGAGGTATTGTTGACATGGATAAAACAAAGTACTTAATCCTTAATCCTTAATCCTTGTCATTTTGTTTCAATGGATTCGCTTCTTTAAAATATTTTCATCATCCTCGCCTTAAATGATGATATTATTGAATATCTTTGGCCAGAGTGCAAAGATGAATGATTTCAAGAATATCTTTGGCCTGTAGTGCAAAATGATGAGCAGTGTTTAAATGAACACGACCGATCGATGAATATCTTTGGCCCAGTAGTGCAAAGATGAGCGGTGTTTAAATGAACATGACCGATCGATGAATATCTTTGGCCTTTAGTGCAAAGATGAGCAGTGTGTTTAAATGAATACGACCGATCGATGAATATCTTTCGCCTTTAGTGCAAAGATGAAGCAGTGTTGAGATGAATACGATCGATTGATGAATATCTTTGGCTCAGTAGTGTAAAGATGAATATTTGATTTGAGATGAATATCGATTGATGTTACAGGATAAAATATTGATGATGGACCGTTAAATTCATAGATTATAGTAGATTTCATTCTCACGTAACTCTTCTATGAATTATTATTTCACCGCGAATATAGATCCGAAACTTGTTGTACATTGTATTCTATCGATTTTTTCCTCGTTGGAGACTAACGATAATTTGTTGTATATTATCTTAGTCATAACATTCTTTCTTGGGCTAGTTGAGCTCACCCTTTTCCTTTTTGTTCCATTTTTTCTCGGGAGGCGAGAATATAAGCGAGTACGTAGCCTGGGGTATGGAATGAGGGTTCTAGAGAGAGTTGTTTAGTAGTCCTCACCATTATTGTAAAATAATGTATCAATAAATGTGATGAGGATTTATTTGAGTATAAATATTATCTAGAAGATAATATTTGTATTTAAACTCACAATTTTATTGTTGTGATAATAAAGTTGTAGTTGTTTCTGTACCATGTATTTGGCGACTCAGAATGGGTTGGATGGAATGGACCTATTTTGGGGTCGTCACAAAATCTTTTATGCTTTGGCATGAAAGACTCGGTCATCTAGGTACTTCTATGATGCGTCGTATTATTAAAAATTCTACTGGTCATCCTCTCAAAAATAAGAAGGTTTTTCCTGGTAGTGAATTTCCTTGTGCTGCGTGTTCTCGAGAAAAATTAATTGTTCGACCATCACCAGTAAAAGTTTATAAAGAAGCCCCAAAATTCTTAGAGAGAATTCAATGAGACATTTGTGGACCTATTCACCTATTGTCTGGCCCATTTTCGATATTTCATGGTTTTAATATACGATTCAACTAGATGGTCTCATGTTTGTCTTCTCTCTTCTCGAAATTTAGCCCTCTCAAATTTTTTTGCTCAAATAATCAAGTTAGGGGCTTAGTTCTCGGATCATCCAATCAAGTCACTTCGACTTGATAACGCAGCTGAATTTTCATTAATAACTTTTAATGATTTTTGTATGACTATTGGAATCTCCATTGAGCATTTTGTTCCTCGTATATATCCATACACAAAATAGTTTAGCTGAATCTTTAATAAAAAGACTTCAACTAATTGCACGACCATTAATGTTAAGGGCTAACTTACCTAGCTCAGTTTGGGGTCATGCAATTCTTCATGTTGCAGCCATCATTCGAGTAAGACCAACAACTCTTCATAAATTTTCTCCTCTACAGTTAGTTCTTGGACAGATACCCAACATATCACACTTTCGAGTTTTTGGAAGTGCAGTATATGTTCCAATTGCACCTCCACAAAGAACTAAGATGGGAGCCCAACGAAGAATAAGTATTTATGTTGGTTTTTATTTTCCTTCTATTATCTGATATCTTGAGCCTTTAACTGGATATGTTTTTACTGCACGTTATGTAGATTGTCATTTTGATGAATCTGTATTTCCACCATTAGGAGGAGGAAAAATTTTAAATAAAAAACCCTCTGAGATATCATGGAATGCATCAGAATTAAATTCACTTGATCCTCGTACAGGACAATGTGAAATTAAAGTTCAAAGAATTATTTATTTACAAAATATTATAAATCAAATGCCAGATGCATTTAATGATGCTAGAAAAATGATAAAGTCACATACACCTGCAGTGAATACTCCAGCAAGGATAGAAATACCTATTGAAAAATCAATTCCTGGAGAATTGACAAATAAGGTAATAGAAGAATCTAAACCACGCCAGAAACGTGGAAGACCGGTGGGTGTAAAAGACACTGTACCACGAAAATCAAAAGCAAATAAGGGAATCCCAGAAGGAATACCCGCTCCAGAAGTAGCACTTATTCCAAGAGTGGGAATAACCCCAAAAGAGGTTCAAAATCTCAGTGAAGGGATAAGAGATGAACACCAAGAGATCTCAATAAATTATGTACATGATGAGAAAATACGGGATCGAAGCAACGTCATGATTGATGATATATTTGCTTTCTCTATAGCATCAAATGTTACTTTGATTCCTAACATGGATCCTGAACCACAAAACGTGGAAGAATGTCGAAAAAAAAGATTGGCCAAAATAGAAAGATGTTATTCAAACTGAGCTACAATCTCTATTGAAAAGAGAAGTATTTGGACCAGTAGTCCAAACACCGCTGGGTGTAATCCTGGTTGGAAACAAATGGGTATTTGTACGAAAGCGAAATGAGAAAAGTAAAATTGTGAGATACAAAGCCCGACTTGTAACTCAAGGGTTTTCACAAAAACCTGGTATTGATTATCAGGATACATACTCTCCAGTAATGGATGGAGTCACTTTTCGCTTTCTGATAGGTATGGCAACCATGAAAAGTTTGGAAACACGTCTGATGGATGTTGTAACAACATACCTATATGGCTCACTTGACAGTGAGATTTACATGAGAATCCCTGAAGGATTGAAAATGGATGAACCACAAGGCCCCGTCACATATATTCAATCAAGTTACAACGCCATCAGTATGGGTTGAAACAAATGCAGTCAGATGTGGTATAATCGACTTAGTGATTATTTAATAAAAGATGGATATATAAATAATCAAGTATGTCTATGTGTTTTATTAAGAAATCACAAAGTGGATTTTCCATCATTCTTTGTATATGTGGATGATTTGAATCTTGTAGGTACTCTGAAGAACTCACAAGAACTCTTTACTTATTTAAAAGATGAATTTGAAATGAAAGATCTTGAAAAGACAAAAAATTCATTTGGGAATACAAGTGGAGCATTTAGCATCTGGAATTTTGTTCATCAATCCACATATCTTTCAAAAGATTCTCGGTCATTTTCATATGGATAAAGCTCATCCTTTAACTACCCCGATGGTTGTTCGATCTTTAGAAGTTGATAAAGATCCATTTCGGCCTCTAGAAAGTGGGGAAGAAGTTCTTGGACTCAAGTTCCATACCTAAGTGCAATAGGTGCTCTTATGTATCTTCAGAAATCGTATACTACGACACGATATTACTTTTTTGCTATCAACTTGTTAGCAAGATACGATTCTTCTCCGACTAAGAGACATTGGGATGGGATCAAACACATTTTGAGATACCTCTCAGGGAAGTATAGATCTTGGGTTATTTTATCCAAGAGATTCAACGTCGCGATTGGTTGGATATGCCGATGCAGGATATTTATCAGATCCACACAATGTAAGATCATAAACAGGTTATGTATTTACATATTGTGACACGACTATATCCTGGAAATCCACAAAGCAAACCATGACAGCCACATCTTCAAATCACTCAGAGATTCTCGCTATACATGAAGCAAGCAGAGAGTGTGCTTGGTTGAGATCAATTATTCAGCATATTCAAAAATCATGTGGATTACCATCAATCAAAGACATTCCTACAATTATGTATGAGGATAACGCTGCATGCATTGCTCAACTTAGAGGAGGGTACATCAAGGGAGATAGAACAAAATACATTTCACCTAAATTCTTCTTCACACATGAGCTACAAAAAAGGGTGATATATATGTGCATCAAATTCGATCATGTGATAATCTAGCCGACTTATTCATAAAGTCGCTACCAAATGCAACGTTTGCAAAATTTCGAAAAAGGATCGGAATGTGTCGACTGAAAGACTTATGACAACATTTCATCAAGGAGTAATGAATTCCATTTGAGGGGAAGACTGTACTCTTTTTCCTTAATCACGGTTTTTATCCCAATGGATTTTTCCTAACAAGGTTTTAACGAGGCAGTCAATTAAGATATTTATGTACAAGATATACTCTTTTTCCCTTCGTTAAGTTTTTTTCACTGGATTTTCTTAACAAGGTTTTTAATGAGACATAATCTTCTATCGTAAGAAATCAGGGGAAGTGTTATAATCATGATTGCCTACTATCAGGCAACCCTTCCTTTATTCCCCACTCCGTGACTCTCCACTCTCCTTCTCCTCCTCCCGTGAATCTTTTCCTTCTCCCCGTGACTTCTCCTTTTCCTATATAAAGGAAATGATATTGAAGGAAATAATAAGAACTTCTCTAAATGGTTTCTCTCTCTTTATCTCTTACTTATTCTCTCCAAATTTATGCAATTATAAGAATATCTTTTTACATTTTGCTAAAGTTTTATAACTGCTATCAAAATATGAGGAAGTTCTATCTCTTGACTGATAAATACATTTTCTTTTTTTACCGCGGATTTTTTCTCTTTATATTATTTTTATCACCATATATTGGAACCAGTCTGGCTAAATCTAAATCTGTGGTGCAAGAGTTGAAAAGTGGTCAGCCTAGTAATGCACTAAAGCTAGAGCTTCTTTGATATTTCAAAATCCCTTCCCCGTCGTGTATTGTTTATATTACGTTTGGATTTAAAAAATAGAATAAAAAATGGAATGATTCATTCTATTATAATTGGAATGAGTTATTCCATACTATTCCTTCTCAGAAAATAAAATTCATAAATTTGGGAGAAATACAATTAATTCCAATTGTGCAATTGTAACCAAACACAATTTTTTCCATTCCATAAGAATAAGTCATTCTATTCCTACCTTCATTACTCAAATTTAAACGTAGCATAAAGAGATAAAATGGTAAATTAGAAATAAAAAAATGACCAAGTGAACAACCAAGTTTATAATTTCTTTTTCCGGTTTATGAAACGAAAATGCGTAAATCTAGCTTGAGATTTTTGAATTATACTTCAATCTCGCCATGTTAGCATTAGATCTGTCATGTTCCACATCTGGTTTGTAAGACACTGTTCCTCAAGTTTATTAATTGATCCAACAATTCAACTATCATCATTCATCAGTTACAAAAGGGATCAAAATGGCACAAAACTAGAACATTAGGAGAAAAGTGATAATGGGTCAAAACAACAGGCAATAGAGTGCAAATAACCCTGTTAAGAGAGGAAAATTGGTTCAAGCATACACAATCCACTACCACTAGTCTTTCTGTTGGCATCAATTGAAAACCTAGACCTTGAAAAATCTATTGCAATTATATCAAACCACATAATATCCATTTCATACCAAAAAGAAAATGAACATTATCAACTGTCTACGAAAGTTTAGTTAAGCTGACCAAGTTTCAAACTACACCAATTTTCATATATGTATATTATAAATATCCCCGCAAGTAGCACAGGTCCAAATTACTCGGTAAAATGACTCTGTACGCCGGGGGGGAGTGAGGGGAAATTGTCAGCTCAAATTGTTGAACATGATCTCATTGATTTGGTTGATGCTAATATCGGACATTGACCGAATAGGTGGCTCATCGTCTTCCATTGAAGGGGCCAAGCGCACAGGTTCTCTGCTGTATTCATCTGCCAAAATCAAAAGAGTAAATCAAGATAAACTATAAGTAGTGTAAGAGTTCACTAGCTAGAGTTGGAGTTAAGCCTCACCAAACATTGTGTTGAAAGAAGTTGGAGGAGGGGTCGCCATGAAGTTGAGGCCAACGTAAAATCCAATTGCTAATACAACAGTCACCATAGCATAAGTTGGCACCGCTAATGCCCAATACCTAGCACGGGTAAAATACCAATAAAAACAACTTATATGAATTGTCTTTTCAAATATTATCTGAGTGACGTTTTTTTACGAGTCATATTACCTGAGTAACTTATCTGAGCAGAAGTCTATTTTCAAGATCTCAAAGTTCAAAATCCTTGTGATATATATAATAGGTTACTGTAAATGTTATACATATCGAAGTGTCTTCCTATTCCAATTTTAATTTACAAATATTTCATTTGATGAATATTGAACCACTTGGACATGAGACTGAAGTTATCCTTTAAATGAATTCATGAATTGTTTGAGTGGACACAATGATGTATATTTAAGGAAAAAAATGGTAACTCATGCGAATAGAGGAAAGCACGGAGTATCGTACAAACCTGCTAGGATAGTAGTAGATCCCAACAGGGTGTAACCAATGCTCCGGAAAGTATGCCCATGTCAAGAAAACAACTTCTCGCAGAAAAATAACAAGTTTCTGTCAGAATTACACAAAACGCCAAATCATGTGCTAGATGCTAAGAATAATATTAAAGTATCTGAAACAAAAAGATATTCTAAGACCCACCTTTTTTTTATGTTTTTATGTTTTCAATTTTCGTGAATACAATTAACTAAATCTTCTGAACATGTAACAGAAATATTGGAATTTATAAAATACCAAATGGTAAGCAAAATATTCATACGACATCATGTATCTTACTGCTTGCCGGTAACAAATTCTTCAAGAACCCCAAATCTATAGATTTGTTCGGCTATTTCAATTTTTTAACTTATTAGTACCAAAAAATTCACTTGCATCAACTCAAATAGAAAAACAAGATGCTATATAAAGTAATATAAGTGAGTCGCTATGGCTTCAAGTTTTTTTGTTAATGTAAGTTTCATGTCATGCCTTGAGTGACCTTGCGTCTCTACTCTCTAGTCAAGTGTATCAGTCATATAAAGTATAATCTTCAAGTAAGATCAGTTATACAACCAAACTCATACATGAATATGGAAAAGGAAATATTAAATCTCTTCTACACTATAATAACCCATAGATGCACACATCATGTTTTTTGCATTTCCTGGAAGACACTTAATAAGTCCTCTACAATAATTCTATAAAAGGAAATAAGATATAAAGGTCACCTGTAACATCAACTGTTGTAATGGACCCTACAAACCAATAAACTTCTGAAGTCTTCGGACCACGCTCTCCTGAAACACCGAAACCGGAAGCCTTCTCATCTGAATCAGGGAAGAACACCGTTGCCCTCCTATTTTTAGAGAAACTGAGGATCCTTCTGGGACTATTGACGGAACAGCAATCTTCCATTGCTTCTCTTTCAGCTTCCACCACACTCGATGTCTTTTTAACTCATACGATAATACCCATTATCTGCAATATTGCAATTGCTGCAAGATGTAGCAGCAAAAAAGAATGCAAAAATGTGCCATCAGAGAGATAGAATTCTTTAATTTGGTGCTTTTATATGTATATGTATATGGGGGTGGGGGTGCAAAAAAACTTGAACTAGAAAACATGGTAATATGCACTCAAATCAAATTAAGTATATTTAATAACACACATCCACTCATTTTACGTATCATGGTTTACATACCAAGTCAATTCTGGCATGTTCCATGAAGATTTGATGTTTTATAATTATATGAATATATTATCGAGTATTTCTATTAGTTGTTGTAATATGTTGCCTCGTATAAAAGGAAAAACTGGGATCATGGAAGCTTCATAGGGATGTCCTTCCTCTTAAATCAGTTTTTTTAAAGAGAGAGAAACATCAATGAAGATGACATTTGCACTTTTTGCAACGAAGAAGCACAGGATAACAAAAAAATAAATTACTCTTTTTAAATTGGCCATTTGCTCAAATTGCTTGGCCTGCCATAGATTGCAACATTCAACTCCAAGCATGGACATCCATAGACTATTCGAAATGGTTCAACTTCTCCTTTACAACCTACAAGCATCTGTCCACAGATTATTGAAAGTGTCAATTGTTCATGTTCACCTACTGGCATCATGCTTCACATTAAAAAATTATTTCTCACGACTCCTCCAGCCTTATTTCTTCCCATCAAACCCAGTAGAGAAGTGGACCCCTCCGGTGGCAGGTTGGCTCAATTTTAATTGTGATGCTTTCGTTCAACACAATTTGATTTTGTCTGGAAACTGTGTGCCAAAACTGTGAGGGGACATTCACTAAGACCTGAGCTCTAGTTGATCAAGTTATGGAGGCAGAACACGCTTAGGCAAGAGTGATCTTAGAGGCGGTGAAACTGACCCAACTCGCGCATTTAGATTATGTTATTAATGGGGACGGGGGTTTTGGGACAAATGGTTAATATCACATAAATAATTCTCACGCAAAACTCAATCAATTAATCATTCAATGTCTCCAAATAATGAAGTACATCACTATTTATAATACTCCTAAACAACTTTCCTAACCTAAATTCCACTCTAGTACGATAACTACAAATTAAAGAAACTAATTAAAATACAACTTCTAATTCATATAGGCTTCCAAAGCCTTCTATATTGTTCTAACCAACTTTCTCAGACTCGTCCTACATCATTTCTCCTCCATTGAAATTTTTTTGACTCCATCGAGTTATCAACATAAGAACAATCACATCCGATCACCAAGGAAGTCTTTGCAAGCTTCAAATTTGGCATGTCGAGAGCGCAAGTAAGAGTGAATTTAGTATTACCTTTGATAATCGAATAGATATTAGCACGAGCATCATCTTGCGCATGACGATCCTATAGCCATTTACGCCCTAAGATAATGTGACAAACTTTAAGGGGTAGAATATCACATATAACGGTATCCTTAAGCTTGACAACAAAAAATGTAACCATAAACCTCTGGATAACCCGCAACTTTATATTGATAATCCATGCAACATCATACGGCTCCGGGTGAGACTCAACTTTTAACCAAGTTTCTTAACTACTTCCTCAGAAATAAGCACTGTTCTAAAATTCCCCGCCTAGGCCCTGCTTAGGCGCTAGGCCCCCCTTGGTGCCTCACCTAGGCGCTAGGCCCCCCAGACACCTTAACTAGGCCCAAGGCGGCAAAAAAAATCTCTCTAAGAAATTAGGTGGGGCCTAGGCGTCTATGCAAAGAGATTTTTTTTATTTTAATAACTATCCAAACCAGATCTTTGATATATTTATTTTTTAATGATTTATCATATTCATAATCTGAGGTTGTAGCATATCAAATTATAACAAGAAGTGAACAATATCAAGTCAAAATGGATAATTTTATTATAGTTGTAATTTTTTGAACTTGAACCAACTTCAAATTATATAAATGATGATACATTTGTAATATTTAGTTTAATTCAATATAATTCTTAAATTTATGTTTAGTTTCTTAAGTTTTAATATGGAATTAAATTTTTGAAATTTGAAATTTTATTATTTAATAGCAATCTTGTTTATAAATTTATAAATAAAACTAATACGTTAAAAATATGTTTGAACTTTAAACAATTGCATGTTTGTTTTTGAACTTGACATTAGCAGCAATATGGACATGTTTGAACTTTAAGCAAAGACCTTTATTATCTTTATTATAGATTATTTTGCTTTATATTATTGTTTTGTTTAAATAAATGTAAGTTAAAATATTAAAATTGACTTAAAATAAAAAATCTCGCCTAGGCCCCGCTCAGGCCCCCCTAGGAGCTAGGCCCCCCCTAGCCTCCCGCCTCCCGCCTTTTAGAACATTGGAAATAAGTCAAATAACATCCGTACAACTTCCAGTATCAATCACAAAAGAGCACACATGTCCTGCACATATGAGTCTCGTCTGAAAAATTTGCCCACGATGAATTTTAGAATCATCCTTATGTTTCTGGGCAACAGGTAAAGGTCGAAGAACACCAAAACATCCTTCCAAATGAGCATCAACTTCTAAATCTTGCTCATCAGGCTTATAGTCGTCTATCGGCTTGTAAACCTCTTCGTTTAAATCAGCTTTTCCGCACGCTTTGTCAACAATAGCAAGTTGCCTAAAGATAGAAGAGGCAACATTCATCTTTGGGAAAGGACACTCAAAAGACGTGACCAAAACCACGACAATTATAGCACCTAGACGAATTGTTGTTGCTAGCATTAAAAGAACCTGGGGTACGATTAGGCTTGCTAATAGCTGAAGGGCTTGCTGATGATCTTTCCATTGGTCTAACAGAATTCCTTTTCAAATTATCCTCTATTTGAGTGGCAACTTGAACAACATCATCCAAGAGCAAGACTTTACCTGTAGCTACACCACCTACAATCTCCAGATTCAATCCTCGACTGTACATGGAGATTAAAACTTCTTCAACTCAAGGAAATTCAGACCGTGTAACCAAACTGTTTGAAGTGTACACAGTTATAGATTTACTTCCTTGTACCAACTCAGTTAACTGCAAATATGCTCACTGCTTATAATCCAAAGGTACAAAACGTCGTGTCAATGCAGCTTTTATATCTTCCCATCTTCTCGCAGCTGTATACAAATTTCGTTGATGTTGATCCCACCAAATCCTAGTTGTTCCTTTCAACTTCGATTCAGCAAAGAAGAGTTTCCTTTCATCGGATAATTCATATCAACGAAAGAAGCTCTCCAAACTATGAATCCAATTGAAGAATGTTTCAGGACCATTATCTCCATTGAAATCTTCAACATCTAATTGTGCTCCTCTATCCACTGCATTCATCCTAGGATTTGGAACATGAGTATTAACTCGTGGATTAGGGTCATGCTGTTGTAGTCTCAGATGATTAAGATCCGGGATGGGGTCTTCAAAATTTTTATGAGCAAGAAGCTTATCTACGCGTTCCGTGAATACATCAACTTTTACTGTAAGAGTTGTAATTGAAGGGTGAACATTTGCAGCAAGTGTTGTGATTGAATCTTCAATCCTTTTGAGACGCTCATCTTGTCGTAACATATAATTATCAAACTTGGCGTTGACTTTGCTAGCATTTAACATGGTTCCTTTAAATAAAAATAGTCTTTTTTTTTTGCTCCAAGGACTTGAGTGCAAGAAGTATAAAGAAATAGGGTTGAACTGAAACTAATGAAACTTTAGGGGCTGAAATGGAAGAAAATGAAACTACAGGGACTGATATATAAAATTTCAAAGGGTATTTTGAAATTTAAGATAACTTGGGGGACTAAACTAGAAAACTATAAAAACTATGGGGTACCTAACTGTAATTTGCCATGAAATATAATTTTCCCTTTATATCTCTTTTATTCTGCACGGATCTGTTTCTCGACTTTACGTTTTATTTTCAGCTTCAAGGAAGGAGAGCAATAAGCTTGAGGAGTTAATGGCTTAAATTTTTCTCGACCAAAAAAAAATAAGGGTGGTGCTGGCTGGACTCTGTGGCGGTGACGGCGGTGCTCCTTTCTACTTCTCTTTTTGTTTTTTTTTTCACGCCTGTGATTGCTGTGATTTAGGGCTGCGACTTGGGCTGTGTTTGGCTAGATTTTTGGCTGAAATTTGGGTTATGGTCTGTATATGTATAGTGTACTGGGGTTGATTCTGGTTGTTTTTTGGCAAGGTTTGGTGCGACTAATGTTTTCGTAGTGACGTTAAAGGTTGGGCAGCGAGTATAATTTTTTTTTTCAGGCAGCGGTTGGTTGTGGGGTTGTGACTGGGCAATAGTTTTGTAACTGCTAGAGAAGTAATTAGTCTGAGTGTAGCGGCTAGGGTTTGTTCATATAGGGTAGTTTATGGTTTAAGGTGAGGACACTGATTTTGGGTCGGCTGAGGATGGATTTAATTTTGGCTATGATACCAAAATGATGGGAACGAGGGTTTTGGGACAAAGGGTTTATATCATATATATTTCTCACGCAAAACTCAATCAATTAATCATTCAATGTCTCCAAATAATGAAGTACATCACTATATATAATACTCCTAAACAACTTTCCTAACCTAAATTGGACTCAATACGATAACTACAAATTAAAGAAACTAATTAAAATACAACTTTTAATTCATATAGGCTTCCAAAACCTTGTATATTATTCTAACCAACTTTCTCGGACTCATCCTATATCAGCTATCTTAGAAGATAGGTTGGTTAACGAATCTGTGATCCAAGATATTCAAGCTCTGCTATCCTCGTTCACTTGTCTGGTGATATTCAACATACAAAGATCAGCTAGTTTTGTAGCCAATAAGTAGCTCCAAAATTTTTATGTCTCATGAATTTACTTTTCTTAGAAGCCACAAATCTTGGATTTAAAATTAAATAGAAGTACTACTCGTGGCGAAATTTGGCCTCATTGGTTCCTCTGAATCTGATACATAATTTTTCTATTGCATTTTGCCTACTGGTATAAGCTCAAGGTAAGTTACATTATCACATTTCAGTCTTATTTCCTTCCATCCATATCTACTCTTACCACATTCAAAGAAAATATGTGATATTGATTCCTGCCACCTTAGCTAACTAGCTAATCCTATTTGACTACTCTTTCTAGCCAGTAAATGTGATACTTTATATAAATAAATAAAATATTTACACATTTCTAAGCGGGGCACTCCTTCCTTCCCTGCAATAATACAAGCATCAGAAATCAAATCACAAAAGACCAACATATCAGCATTACTACAACAAACAACCACCATTCTGCAGATCCTCATAGTGCCATAGAATCTCCCAAATATCAGAAATAGTTATGCATCAGCCACATAAACTACCTAATTTAACTACAATTAAGTTGTTAAAAATTATTCATAATAAGATAATTTTTTAATTAATATCCGAGGGTAAAGAGAAACTAAAAATTTAAAGATGTATTAGAAAATATAATATCATTTGGAATATTAGCATCTATGATCAAGATCTTAATCTATTAATGCATTTTAAGTATGTTCTACATGGAATATTATTGCCACCTTTTCTTTCTCTCTTTCAATTTTTTCCCCTTTCTTGGCTACAATGTAATGGTTGAAGAATGGGAAAAAAATCCTACAGTATTTCTTTGAGAATATGAGGGCTGGCAACTTGGTAAATGGTGCTTCCGCTAACTAACATGGCCCATCTCAATTAGATGTTAAAGCTTTATTCAACAACACAACTCTTCTTCAATAATTGCTTAAGGATAAAACTATAATGGCTAAATTAAGATAAAAATTTTAAACATGGCTTAAAACCGTCAAAGACATCACAAAGGCGATAGATTACTAAAGGACTCGGTGGGAAATAAGACATGGAACTAGTAACAAAAGTGTTTTTAATTGAGAAAGAAGCACAAGAAAAGGAAATACAAGAATTTTGAAAATACTCTTCAATATATTCTTAGCTTGTTTGATGACAAATTTCGCCCATAAGTTCTTCTGAAATAGCGAGAACACTAAGGGTCTGTTTGGATAAATAGTTTTGGAATTCAATTAGAATTGTAAATCTATGGAATTGAAATTCACTTAAATGAAATACTTAAACACATCAATTCTACTGTTTGGTTAACATATTGAATTCGTATTATATTTGTTAGAGTTTAAAAATTATTGCCTGGGTAGTTACTATTTTCATATTATTTCTAATACTAAGAATTCAACATAATGAAATTTATCCATATAAAGTAAAACAACTAGTAACTATCACCAAATTAAAATAGATGTTATCACGCCTTTAGTTTTTTATTTTATGGTATTAGTTAATTTAGTAATCTAATAAAATAGTAAAATACCAAAGAACAATTGATATCTAAAGTATTAGACCCACTAATTCTAATTCCAAATTAACTAATTCAAATCCAATTCTATAACTTGGAATAAATGAATCTAAACAAACCCTAAGATAGTTATAGAACATGATACACTTTCGTTCCAAAACACTAAATTTGACTATCCAAAATTTATTTTTTTCCCTATTTATTTCAACTTCTATTACACAATCATGATTACAAATTTATTTTATGATTTACAATTGAGTGGAATCCTCTTACATAGCCCTTGGGCCATATAACCAATGGCTAGGATCACATTTAATGGAGGGCTAGTCAACTATCTACAACCATCTACTAAAATATCTAGAATATTAACAAACATAACTACTATTAGACACATTCAACAAAATTTTAGAAAATACAAACTACTTCAGTAGGCAATGGTATGGTGAGGTGTATACTCTTTGAAAAATGCACATGTTGTAATACTACACTTGGAAACAACTCAATTATTTTTAACTATATCTCAAGTAATTTAACCTATCCTATTATATACCACACAGTGACTTTTTCATTCCCATTTTCATTTCACAAAATGTATCAAACACGTTTCAGGTAACATTAAGTCTAATAGCAACCAACTAGTTGAACTAGAGATTATAATGCAAAATGGGCAAATGCCAACTAATGCATATCCTTCAGGTTTCAAATAAACAGAACCACACAAACAATTCTACAAACTCCCATACACTAAAATGAGAATACACAGAGATTAGATTATATACTCAAGAAGCATTTACTCATAAATCATTATTGTATGTATGTTTGTATTATATCTACACATATAATACAAACAATTTACCATGGAGAGTTGGGCTTTTCCGGTTGAAGTGAATCGGCGGTTGCAAAATGCAGGTAGGCTAAAAAGGATTTAATTTGGTAATGGGTCCTAACTGAAAGGGAAATAGAAAAAATCTGAGACAAAGCTCATATTGGGGCTGATTGCCATTATACCCTAATTTCTTATATAGAAACCCAAAAGAAAGGAAGAGATGGAAATTGAGGGAGAGAGACTGAGTGAAAGAGATTACCGTGCTCCAGACTGAGCAGATGCAAATTACAGTTATGGTTTGGAGCATCCATGTACATACAAATAGGGAGGAAGAACTTTGACGATTAGGAACTTATTATAAAGTATAGTCATTTTGGGATTGACAAATATTTTCCCCAAATTTATGTGTTCATATTAATTTTCTTTTACTTTAAGGTGTGTTTATAAAAATCTTTTTATTTTTTGTTATATATATATATATATATATATATATATGGGTAATGATCCATAATAAATCTTTGTTATGGATATTATTCCAACAAACAAAATGACTGAGATAAACTTGGCTATAGGCTCGACCGCTAGGAGTAGCTGTCAGCGCCTACTAGCGGCCATTGTAATGATTAAGTTCTCCTCGAATTTATGTTAGATTTTAGCCTGACCGCTACTTCTACTACCGGCTAGGCAAAACAACATCGTTTTTCGACAATACGACGTCATATTGCATGCCCGCTAGTAGAAGTAGCAGCTAGACGACTAACAAAAACGAGATTTGCATCAAATGTTTGTAGAAGACGATCGAGAGGAAGAAGAAGACAAGGCTAGACCTCTAGACAAAGTAAATTCTACATCAAAATTCAAGTTTGAGTCGATTATTCTACTCCAAATACTAGTAAGAATATTCCTACCGAATTTTTTTAACGAATTTATGTTAATTCATAAAATACGACTAGAATTACATGTATTAAATAGTAAATTGTGTAGTATGTATGTATACATATATGACTAATTTTGTATGAAATCATATATATGCATAATATTGACATATTTTGTATGAAAATTTAGATTAATAATATGGAATAATTGGTGCTTACGTATATATATTGAATAAATGGTTGTGCATACCTTTATACATGCAATATTATTAGTGTTGTTGGTATTTTTAGGTAAAATATGGAAAATTGGATACCTAGACCTATTGACCCCAATGTCGTTTATGACTAACAAGGTCATGTGTTGGAGGATGTATCGAAGGGTGTTGATAGAGGTACACTTACATCGTCCCAAATTATCGCCATAACCTATGACTAATGGGAACTTACTAAGTTATAAGAAAAACTACTAATTGGGTGGAGGTTTGGAGTGTTTAGCCATCCGACAGTAGTCACTAAAACGGATGGCAGTCTCGTGTCCGCCCTAGTTAATAGACGGCAACCGGAGAAATACTTTTCATATGAAGTGTGGAAAAATAATAATAACGTTAGAAGATGTTCATTTTATTTTTGGGTTGTCAGTGTTAGGAAATCTCTTAATCTTAACTAAGGTATGTTAGAGAATTTTTTGGGGATGACATGACTTCAGAATAGAATAACGTATAAAAACAGACGTGGTATTTCCTTAGTTTGGTTGCATGAAAATTATTCAAAGTGTCCAAAAAAAGAAAGTATGGATGTGGTTGGGCGTTGCACAAAGGCAAACCTCATTTGATTATGCAGGGCAATCTTATTTTGTGACGACCCCAAAATGGGGACCATTTCCCTTCCCGATCTTGTGCATTAATACTACCTTGTTATAGCTTTAAAACATTATTTAATGTTAAAATAGCTAAAAATGCGGAATAAATTTTTTTTCCCTGTCATTCATCGTTCCTTGAATCGCAACCTTTACGATTCTTCTTTATACAAAAATCATATTTATTATATGATTTGTATAATCTGAGTAAACGTATTAAAATGTTAAGTCTCAATACTTAATAACTTTTCTATTGATGATTCACTTATTTCAGAATCATATTTATTCTCATTTCAGAATAAACATTCTTTATCCATTCAACATTTCAAACTATACATAACTACCAATTACATTTTACAAAACTATCAACCATAGATTTATACCATTTCTAATTCAAGGAAATATATTCATTTTGCACATCGTTCAATCTTCATCATCCGTATAACAAGTAATATTGCTTAACATCATTAACCTGCAAAAAAGTTATTGTTTGCAATATTGAGCTCGATAGCCCAGCAAATTTAACAGTCTATCATGTTTCACATAGCACACAATTCCATATGCACTATATTTCCTTTACTACGCACATCCACATGCAACATATATTCTTTACTATGCATATCCTACATGCATCAATAATTCCTTACAAAGTATACATTCATGAATTATACATTTCTAATTTATCGAGTTACTTCATACAACATGTGCTATCACATATCACATATAAATTGAGTTCCATAACCCAATTAACTTGGTCATATTTTGACTTTAACCATTCATAAAGCATGATATGTAGCTCACCACATAATCACATTTAATCCACAAACATAATAGAACTGAAAAACTTGCCTCGTTCAATGACCTTTGATACAAATTTTAGTTTAACTTCGCTTCACGAATCCTACACAGTTATGTTCACATGTATACATACATTAGTCACAGATTCATATCCCATAACCAATATAGCTAACAATATTCACATTAACTATCTCAATATCTGATATTCTTATTTCCAAGAATTTCCATATTCCTTTAGAATATTTTAAGTTTCGGCTTATTATAGCTATACATTCTCAAAAATTTCCAACACGGCTTTTAAAATGTCAATTCATTACATTTACAGTTTATAACCCTTTTATAATGCATTTACAGATTTTACACGTATCTATATGTAGACTTATAGTCATATAGTGCATCTGTGCCTTTACTTTGCATAATTATATCTTATTTTCGCTTTCGTGAGTAATTTAAATACTATTCCACACGAATATTAGCTTTCTAGGCTTAATGCGTTCATATTACATTATTTTTTCCCATTTCATGTACAAATGAGTCATATATGTTTTTACATATACACCTCTCTTATGTCAAACATTGCCTCATTTGCTTGGTTTGTAGGTAGACATATGCTATTTGTATGTCTTATACCTACACATAGCTTATTTATATCAAGCATTGAGTTTTCAACTCCGTTTACACAATTCTCGCTTTGTATTTTGAAAATCGTTTAGTTTGAAGTACAATTTTAAAAATAGCTTTACGTATTTCCAATATACGGATATATTATCTATATATATATATAAACATGTTCACATATAAATATAAAAACATATTTGTTACTCGTCCATGTCATATAACATGTATAGTTATATATTACATATATGGCCGCATCCTTGAAAATTTCTTATATTCTTCACAAAAACTTTTATTCTTTTACGCACGATAGTCATTTATCGCCTTAATAAATTTCGACATGATTTTAGTTCATGAATACCTCACAATTTTAATTTATAACCCACTTGTAGCTTAATACATGGGTATTCTATATTTTTATACATAACTTTGGTATTCAAAGTGAACTCATAGCTCATTTTGTGCATTGAGAGTAATTACAACTTATATGGTTAACTTATAGCTTCTATAATAATTTATAGTTTCATTCCCGTATAATAACGCTTTAAATACTATCGCGTTTCAACATGACGCCAAAACAGCCCCTTGCTTGGCTTTAACAATCCCAAGCTTAGCTTTCATCCTCTATATGAATATGTTATAGATTACATACACCCGACTATTTAGAGGTTTTTATGGGTAAACTATCAAATTAAACCACGAAACCAAAAATGGTTCGCCCATGCTACTCTAGCAGCTACTCACTGCCGCATCACGCCCATTTTTGAATATGTTATACATGGTATGTTAGACTATTTTTAAAAAATACGAGTCACCCAATTCGGGTTCATTAGGCAGCCCAAACAATGCGTCAAAAGTAGACGTTCATAATAGTTTCCAATTCATTTCCAGCTTTACCCTCTCTCGCTAAAACAGTCATAACGTTTTCGTTTCAAAACATTTTTGAGCGATTCTTGCGCCCATGCGAAGCTAACTTCCGAGACTATAACTTTCATTTTTTGACCATTTCCAAATTCTAAACACAGAATTCCAGAAAATTCGTGTAGCCCCTGCTTCGAATCTGTTTTCGATTCGACGCGACTACTTTGAAATGTCATAACTCCTTGCTCCGAAGTCGGAATTAGTCCGTTCCGGAGTCTATGGAAAGCTTATTCAGTGTACTATACTTTCCCAAAAGCCCAGATTTTTCTGAACAATATAGCTACCCTCGAATTTTTCTTCTATGGTAAGCAGTCCACTAACTATTCGGGTTTTGTTTCTTCAAGCCTCCTAACGTTAGCGTAACTTTTGCTACACAAGTCCAATTAACTTGACACTTGATCCTACCTCAATTCCTTGCTACAAGGTAGGATTTCCATCATTGATTGGTCTCTAACAACCTCATTAAGACATTTAATATATAGCCCAAAAGTCAGTGTTCACCACTGTTTTAATAAATTTTCATTTGATTCACTTCCATTTCTTCTTGCTTTCAAAGTTGTTTTGGTTCCTCTAATAGACTTAGGAAACCTCATAATATATTGTATAAATGTTTCCTAGTTCCAAACTTTGGGAAATTATTCGTTTGTAAGCTTTGAATTTCGTTTGGGCATTTTATTCGTTTGTTACGTGCATTATTCAATTCTCAGATTCTCATAACAATTTGTTTGTGGCTTAATTGGGATTTCTCATAGAAATCATCCATCCTTATTTCTCCGCACATCAACCACTAATCTCCTTCTTACTAATTCCAATCATAGCGACAATAAAACACAAACACTAATTATTCAATTTCCTCAAAAAAATAGTTAATAACATCACTCTTACCGTACACCAACTGTGAGTTGCTGAAATTTACTTTTGGCAATCAATTAATAACCTCCCTTTATTGTTGCTGCTCAAATTCCCTTCCCCAATTGAGCTCACTAATTTATTTCTCTGCCGAGCTTGTTGGGTTTTAGCCAAAATTGAAGTTATTTGATGAGACTTTAGGTATTTTAAAACATGTAGCAGTGCAAGGGCTGTTCCCCCTATCTCTCTTTTGGAACGGATGAGTTTAGGGATGGCTTTGTGCTCCAATCTTTTTATTTGGCTCGGATGAAATTAGATAGGGAGCAAAGCTTTGTTTTCTCCTTTCTTTTGTAACGAAAATACGGGAGCAGGGCTTTTTTTTTTTTTTTTTTTTTTTTAAATCAGGGGATGAATACGACTAAATTGCAAATCTGACTCTTCTATTTGTCATATTTTTACTAAATTATTCTCTAAACATTTTTTTAGCATAACTGTTCCTCATAGATGCATTAGTCATGCAAATATGTTCCTCCAATATTCGTCAAACTTTTTTTTAGCACAATTTTTGCTCGTTGATGCGTTAGTCATGCAAATGTGTTCCTTCAATTTTTTTCACCTATTAAAAATTGATTTTCTCTCCTCTCCTCATTTTTTATTTTTTATTTTTAAAATTTGTGTAAAAAGTATATTCTTATTCTTCATTTTAATTGTTTATTTTTATATTATCATTTTGAATTTAATATGAAATATCTCTAAATTCAAAATTAGTATAAATTAATTAATTTTAGACAATATAATTTCCAAAATTATAAACCTTACTATTTCTTTATTTGATCTAAATGTTACTAATAACGGTATGAAAAAAATATAATTAATAAAAAAATAAAATACTAGTTTATATAAACCTTACTATTTTTTTATTAGTGTCATTAAGATAAAATAAAAAATAGTAAAGTTTATAATTTTGGTAATTATATTGTTTAAAATTAATTAATTTATACTAATTTTGAATTTAAAGATATTTTATATTGAATTCAAAATGTCAATATAAAAAAAAATAAATAAAAAGAAGAAGAAGAGTATACTTTTTACATATATTTTAAAAATAAAAAATAAAAAAAATGAGGAGAGAGGAGAGAGGAGAGAGGAGAGAGGAGAGAGGAGAGAGGAGAGAGAAAATCAAATTTAATAGGTTAAAAAAAATTAGAGGAACACATTCAAATGATTAACGCATCTATGAGGAACAGTTATGCGAAAAAAAAGTTTATGGAACATTGAAGGAACACATTTGCATAACTAACGCACCTATGAGGAACAATTATGCTAAAAAAAAAGTTTAGAGAACCGTTTAGCAAAAAATAACAAATAAGAGGGTTAGATTTGTAATTTAGTCGATGAATACTCAACTCATGCTTTATGTTTTACTTAGTGTCATGGTAAGGCCTCATCAATTGCCACCTCCTACTTGTCTATTATCTCAGTGTATTGCATTCCATGTAATTCTCAACAAATGGCTTGGCTTAACTACCAACATATAATATTTAATAGGCTTAAATATGATTTACTATCTTAAACTATAGATCATATTCTATTTCGGTGATCTACCTTTTAATTTTGTTAATTAAATGATTGAACTATTAATTTTTTGAGACAATTACATTTTTTATTACATTTTAAAAAATAATTACATAAAAAGTCTACAAATAAAATAATTACAAAAAAAGTGCATATGCAATATTTAATTACAAAAAAGAGTGCAATCTTATCCCTTTTATTTAGTTGAGTGATTTAATGAGTTATTGATAATGGCCATGTATTAGTAGGGATTTAAATTTTATCTCTCTCATCAACCTCCATTTTATCTCCACCTCTCCTTCCTTCCTCCGCCTCCCTTCTCCTCCCCGCCCACGCCCCACCACCTCCATCCGCCTCCCACCGCCATCCTCCTCCTCCCACTCCCCTTTCTCCACCCCACCCCACCCCCGCCTTGGTCCCCACCCCCCCCCCCGCCCTCCTTCTCCTCCCCACCCACGCCCCACAACCTCCATCCGCCTCCCACCGCCACCCCCTCCTCCCGCCCCTTTCTCCACCCCACCCCGCCCCGCCCCGCCCTGGCCTCTCTCCCTCTCCCGCCCCGCCTCCTGCCCCGCTTCCCACCCTCTCCTTCCTCTTCCTCCGCCTCCCTTCTCCTCCCCGCCCACGCCCCACCACCTCCATCCGCCTCCCACCGCCATCCCTCCTCCCACCTCCCTTTCTCCACCCCACCCCTCCCTCCCTCCCTTCCCTTCCCTTCCTTCCTTCCTCTTCCTCCGCCTCCTCCCGCCTCTTTCTCCTCCTCCCTAGACCGATTCAAGATGGCTTGCGGTGGAGACCTGTCCACTAGCCACGATGGAGGCCCCTCCACCACCCTTTGCTTCCCCTCCACCACCGATCCGTTCTCCAACTCTACCGGTAATCAAACCTTAATATGTTGGTAACCAAATAGGCATACTAAGGTAACCAAATCTTAGCTCCTTCCGATAAGGTAACCAAATTTTATGCAGTTGGTTACTAAACCTTCCGATAAGGTAACCAATTTAGTTTATTAGGTTACTAATTTATTTTGGATGTGATGCAGTTGGTAACCAAATTTCATATAGTTGGTTACCAAACCATTTGATAAGGTAACCAATTCAGTTTTATTTGATTACCAATTTTATTTTAAATGTGATGCAGTTACTAGTCAAAATTCGTATAAAGATAACCATTTTAATTTTTGTGGGTAACCAAATCGTCAAAAGAAATTCAGAATAAAGCAACTTGGCCATGCATGATTTCATGATGTGGCTATATAAAAGAATAATGGCGACAAATGGCAAGCATGGCGAGAGAGGAGGATGATGAACATTAGCTCCTTCATAATTTTTTTTATTTTAATTTTTTTTTTGATTTGAATTTTGAAACATGGATTTGAAATTGTTGTTAAAGACAAGATTTGAATTTAAATTTGAATTATTAGTTATCCTTGATTTTAGGTTTCCTTATTAATGTGAATTGTACTATTTTTGTAATAATTACATTCTTTTTGTAATTATTTAGTTGATGCACTTTTCTTGTAATTACTTTCTATTTGTTGTATACTTATGTAAAGGACCCTAATTTTTTTCGATTCCATTCAATTGGGTTTGCCACGTCAGAAATGGCTGACGTGGCTACCTGAGTAGGCATAGTTGATCTTATGTGTAACAAAAAAAATAATTTTTAATTTTTGATTAAACATTTATGATATATTAAAGGGCAAAATCGTCAAACCTTTTTATATTAAACATTAAAACTAAACAAATTAATTACTCATTTCTTCAAACAATAAATCATGAAACCAAAAATCTAGAATTTCCCACCGACAAGACTCTAGCAAACCTCCTGACACCATAGTTTCCAGCCAAACTCCGGCAAAGACTCCCAAAAAATCCAGCGATAAAATGCAATCCACTTAACTACTCATTTCTTCAAAGGAAGAATGATTCATAACAACCAAATCTAGAAAATAGAAATCCTATTTATCAAACTAAATCAAAAAATCTAATTCATCACACAAAAACCAAATCTTATTCATTTGAACTGAAGAACCAAATCACAAGATAATAAACAACTCATAATAAAACTGATGAGCAAAAGGAATCTGAAGTATATTATGGTAAATCATTTGTGTGCATATTTGATTTCATATAATTAGTGCAAGAAAAATGAAATCGCACAGACAACAATACAATGAACCCTAATAATCATGTTCCAAAAATTAGCCTCAACTTGTTCATATCAACCCAAATATCGATCTAAATATGCAGAGGAGAGAGAAAGAGAAAGGCGAAAAAGAAGTCGATCTGTTGATTTCTCAAAAAAAACCCCACGTCGGTGGAGCCTTGGAGCATAGAGAGATCCAATCGGAAGAAGAAAGAAAATTGATTTATGGGTAAGTAGTTTTATTCTTGTTGGAATTAGATATGGGCTTGGATTTCGAGATGAAGTGAGATGGGTGCTTCCTCTACGTCATGTTCCTCAACAATTTTCTCGTCGGAGATGGAGGCGTCGACGGAATAGTTGCGGTGCTTGTGGGTGAAATCATCGTCGTGGTCGCCAGAGGATTCGGTGACGAGGCATCGATGGAGGGGCGCTTAGTTTTCATGGAGGTGGAGAATTCTCTGAGATTTGTCTAAGATGAGTTTTGTTTTCATGTTCCTCGCGCTTGTTTTGTTTTAATGGATCTGAGATGTGTTTTGTTTTGATTTGTTTTAATGGAACACATTGATTATCTTCAATTAGGCTTTGCCAAATTTGCCCTTGCCCAAATTATTTAAATTAATAAAATGATATAAATAATATTATTTAAATACACATCAGCTTTCTAGGTCCCCGCTCAGGAAAATACGTTATCAATTTCTGACGTGTCAAGTGAATTTGGACAAAAGTGGAAAAAATTAATAGTTTAATCATCTAATTGACAAAATTGAAATGTGAATTACCGAAGTGGAATATGGTTAATAATTTAGGGTAGTAAAATATATTTAAGCCTATTTAATACATATAATACGAACATACTTAAACCTAGTATATATATAAAGCATATCATGCATTATATATATACTATATTTTCCATTCCATATATAATTCAATTTATATAATTAATATTGTATAATTAAGCTAATTAATATTGCTCTTTCTTCCCATAAATTGTTCTAAGACAATTTATTTAATTTATTCATTTCATCATAAATTAATTATTAATTTATTTTATTACTCTCGTATCAACATTCATTTACATTGGTAACTCAACTCATATTTTCTTTAAATAAATTGCCCCTACAATTTATTTACGTATAATAAATATATAGTAATATATCTATTATACATAAAATCACATATTGCATAGTTAATACTCACTTATGCAATATAATATCATACAACATATTATTTAATAAGAATTTTCTTTATTTAATTCTTATTTTAATATTTCTCAAAAATCTAGGTTATCACATTCTTCCCCCTTATAAAGATTTCTTCCCCAAAATCACAATACCGAATCATTCTTAATTGGTTCATGTTTATTCTCTTTTGATCATGTCGATCCCCTCTTCGCGACCTTATTATGTGATAATAAAATATATTATTTTTCACATATCATAACACATATTAACATACATATAAACATATATCTCTAACTATTTAATAGCTTTCTCTATTTTATACATAATCTTTTTGTTAGGTTTGTAATATTCATGAACGCAATCAAATTGAAAAAATAAACGGAAGCATGGAAAATTAGAGTTTAAAATTTTACAAACCATATACCCGGATCACCCTTTATGCAAAATTATTAATTAAACGAAAATATGAAGAACAAGAATCATACCCTTGAAGATTCGAGCTTCCTCAGGTACATGTTCACCTCCAATCTTTTTCGCGTTTAACTTGAATCTACCGGGTTTGGTTCCTTCATTTGATCAATGTTAGCCACCCAAATGTTTGGCCTCTAGAGGTGATCCACTAAGAAAGAAGAAAGATTCAAGAAGATGGGTGGTTGGTTAAACCCTAATTTTTCTATCTCTCATATAAAAGGAGCGTACTCTCCAACAATTGGAATCACGTATGTTGTGAAAAAGTCAACAACAACTCTACACCCATAATAAGACTCCTCTTATTTATAGATGTAGGCAACCCTCCTTAACAATTAAGGAATTATGTTTTATTTTAATTAATTAAACTCTTTTAATTAATTAGGGTCCCAATCTTATTAGGAATAATTAATTAAACTCTTTTAATTAATTGTCCTCCTAATCTTATTAGGATATATGAGAGTACTTTTATTAATTAATTCCCAAACTCCTTTAGAAATTAAATAATAATAATAGTAATAATAATAATAAGACTCCTCTTATTAATTTATATTTAATATTTCCAAAATATTAAATAATAATATTAAGCTATTTAATTTATTCTATCACCATAGATTAAATTAAATATACTTAACTTATTATTACAATTATGCCATTAACTTCTTAAATAATTATTCTTCCTTTTATGGTGTGACCCTTTAGGTTCTCCATATTAAACCTATTGTGAATAAATCAATTAGAACAATTCTAATCTTATTTAAATAAATAAATTAAAATATTAATTTATTTAAATAAATAATATTTATTTTTTACAATAGGATAAGCCTCCTCAGCGATCAACGACTTTCAAGATAATATAGATTTCAACATTAATCATAAAAAGAACCTTTGAGTAAATAGTTACCGCATAATTTAATCCTTCCACCATATAATGTCCCAATTAAATATAAGACATAAAATTACTGTCAAGTCTTATTTTATTTAATTATATGTATTTCGACTCTTAAATGCACAACTCAAATAATGCAAATTAGAAACTCCTTTCTAATTTCATTCTCGCTTTTGCCAAGGACTACTAGGTTGTCATTTATCGAATCACATAGACATTTCTCTTCTTTTACTAGAAGTGGTAGATTCTTTATTGATCATACATTATCTCCATGTACGACTTATTATACCCAAGCATACCCTTTGATATACCCTAAGGGTCTTAAGGAATAAGTCAAAGTATAACTCATCATACACAAGATACTATGATGATCTCAAGTCCAAGGATCACTCAGACTACTATCAATACTGAGAATTCCTATCGATAGTAAGTAAAACTCCATTAGGTATTCCTTAGCGAGCCACGCTCAATTGAACTTATTCTCTAATAAACACCTACATACTTGTTTTAGTGTATCCACACAAATGATCATGAGATCAATCATCCTCATCCAATGAGCAAGCAACGTATGTACCAATCTATCCGGATTCACTAATCCCCAATTTAGTAATCCAACGATTGGGAACTATTTTAGTTTTAAGCTTTCTAAGAATTTAGATCTCATTAGAATGATCATCATCATTATTCTAAAAGCATTGCTTAAAACTATGGGTTTATCACATACTATAAAACAGCATCATGTAGATAATTAAAATCCTTTAATAAATTAATACTTTTTATTAGTAAATGAATAAGATTGTTACAAAGTATATGCTTTATCATCAAACATAATTGGCTTGTGTGCATATTACTTTCACTTTTATTACTGGAAAAGGTCCCAAAATTTTTGGACTTAATCTTTCACCTTTGACCTTCTCCGGAGTCTACTTTCTTTTGTCATTATCAGGGTTTATCCATTTTTAACATCATCTCTATATCTTAATTTCGACATCCCCTATGTCTGTTCTTATTATCATAACACCATATGTGTTTATTTTTGTTAAGACACATTACTAGTGTCTACTTGTTATTCAAAAATCTTTATTCCTCATAACTCTACAATTTTCCTTCTTCAAGGATTCATGTACCATTGTCGTATTCTACAACCTACTTCCTCTTAAGGAAGTTTATTCTTTCTATACCCAATCTCCAGAATAGAAATTCCCCACAATTGATTAATAATTGTGAAACAATATGAATAATTCAAGAATTCAAAAGATTCGCTTAAAAAGAGCTTTCTGTATCATAATAAAGGTCATAAAGACCATAAACTTTGTTTCTAAAAAGGTTTCAATAGAAATTTATCTGCAAACTAACATATCTTACGGGCATATAGGTGGTCAGCATGTTTACACCCTGTGTTGATCAATAATATTTTGTAGAACAACATTTGTGTTCATCGTCACCGTCCTCAGGACGCAATATAAATTTGAACGACATTTACTTTCATCGTCACCGCTATTTAGCGCAAACAAAACTTCCTATTTCAAGGATGTTCTGTGTTGATCAACACTATCTTGACCAAACAATTTCTTTCAGTTCCTCTTTCCCGTCCCCAGGACGTAATATAAAATAATCCCACTATAGGGAAGTTCTTACTCAGTCTGGAGTCCATACCAATTCAATTTAGTTGGAGAGTTCAAAAGCTTCATATAAGCAATATCTGAATCTGTGGCTAGCCGATGCAAATGGCTTTTGACACTTCTTTATTTATTAAAATACTAAAAATCATTTTATGACTTTATCATACTACATCATACCAAAGTGGGCTGACGATCCATAGATCACATCCAACACTAGATTAAGCTGCATTAATGACTTCATCATTTGTCATATCTACATCATATTAATGATGGATTGATGACTATATAAAATATATTTTGATATTTTCAACTTTTGTCTAGCCGAAACAATTAGCATAGACATAAAAAACAACCGAACTTTTTAAAACATATTGGTTCAACCATTTGACCCAATATATTTTTCAAAAACACAAAAGTCAACACGATTTCAATAAACTTTGAAATCTAGCATAGCTAGAAGAATTGAGAATATTTATTTATTCTTCATCCACTTTAACTATTTCCAAAACTTCACCACACAATTCTGTTCATCTCTAACACCATTAACTTCCACTATATTAAAAACAATCAGTTCCAAACACATACCCTGTGATAGTTCATTAAACTTACCACACATTATGTGTTTAGGAACTTGCCATAAAAATATGAGTTTAGGAACTTGTCCTAGCAATACGTAGTCCAAGAACTAATCAGGGACTGTCCATATGCTTAGGGGCTCAAAAACATATCATACAATTATGAGTCACAAACTTATCATATGTAACAACCCGAATTTTCATAAATTATTAAAATAAGAATTTAATAATTAAATTTTTTATTATGAGATGTATTTATTTTGAAATATGTGTTGATATGAAAAGATTAAGTGTGAATATAGAAGAGAAATATATATATCTATATATTGGGAAAACAAGGTTAATAGTTAGTTTAACTATTAAAGAAAGTGAAGAAAATTAGTTATAAAAAGGAATATGGTGGCAAAAGAAATTAACTAAATAATATTAGTTAATTAAGATGGAAATTATATTATGGAATAATATAATTTAATTGATATGCCTTGTTGGTAATGAAATTATTATGAATTTAATCTAAGTAAATAAAGCTTAGTAATTCACTTAATTTAAATAATGAATTAATGTAAATATAATTATTTTAATAAATGGGAGGGTAATATATTACATATAAATGTAAAACGTTTATGTAATGACTTAATATATTACATTTGGTCAAGTGAATGTAAATTAGCTATGAGAATGAGAAGGACCAATATAATTATTAAGAAATATTGGTGTTAAGATGAATGAAGTGAATAAATATTTAAGTTGTGATTAAAGGAATGGATTAAATAAATTGTCTCTAGGACAATTTATGAAGGAAAGAAATTGATTAATTATACATAATAATTGTATAATTTATTAAAATAATTAGTGAAATAAATATTAATTATTTTTCATAGAAATTTTTAATTGATTAAAAGTGTTTTACTTATGAATGTAATTCCATAAGTCATATGGGTAAGTAGATGGGAAGATTGTTGGCTGAATAATTTAGCAATAAAAAAAAGAATGAAGTGTGACATGTTGGAGGAATTAAAGAAAAAAAATATTGTATAGTATGAAAATGAAATAAAATGAAGATAAGTCAAATGAGTTTGTTTGAGGTCAAGCCAAACATGGCCTAGACATTTTGTTTTTTATAACAGTTGGGGCTTTTTGGTGTATAACCGATACAAGTTAAGATCACGTATGTTTCATCAGTTATTCCTCCTTCATATGAGTAAAGAAAACACAGAGAGAAAGATGAAGCTTAGAGAGAAATTGAGAAGAGGAAAGAGACACTATGAGAATCAAGAGGAAAAAGAGGATTAAAACAAAAACTTCCAATTATCTAACTAGAGCTTAGAAGAATCAAAGATAAATTCCTAAGTTTCTAGTTTTTGGTTTTTGTTTTCTAAAGTCTTTGTAATTAGGTTTTTGGTGGTTGGATTTGTTGAAGTATAGTTTGTATATGTTTATGGGTATATATATTCTGTTATATATTATCTATAAGCAATTTTTAGGTAATTGAATTCATGAAATTATGCTAAAGATGAAGAACCTTAAATTGATGATTTATTATGATATTACTCGAAAAAAACAAAAACAACCAAAGTTGAACGAGTCAAAACGGATGCAAAACAAATTTGTAGTGAATGAATTCGCTAAATATGTTTAAAACATGAAAATTAGCATGAACACGGAATTGGAATCCTTAAAATGAATTTGAAACAAAAAAATTACAAAATCTGGAATATGAGCGTGGCAAGTGGCAAGGTACAAGGCCAAGGCCATTGATATGCATGCAAGGCTACTGAGTGTGAAGGAATGGGCAATGGCGCCCAAAGTGTGTTAAGTGTGACTGCTTCAACCTATTTTGGTAAAACAACCATAAAGTTTTCATACAAACTCCGATTGAGGCGATTCAAGATGATCTGGAATGAGGACGAATAAACCTACAACTTTTATTCTTTAAGTGTTTCAATTTGAGGTCGTTAAAAGGGGGTAAAAATGGTCATTGTTGGGACTTTTGTGTTTTCGGAGGCAATCGGAGGGCGTCGGGCATGCACGCATGCAAGTGTAGTGCTTCTGACAATAAAAGATGTTGTTCTAAGTTATAAAACATGAATGTTAGTAAATATAATGATGCTTAACATTAATAATTGATGTATTAGATAAGTTGTATAAGCATACTAAACTTACACAAGAGAGACAAATCGGGCGTATGACGAATAAACGTCGAAACGCTATGACAAGTGTTAATGAACGTAAAAAGTGGTTTAAGTCAAATGAAATGAATATTATAAGATATGAAATGGGGTTAATATAAAACCAATAATGATTTCTAGCAAGACTTAAACACTTGAATGAACTTCGAGTATGACTAGGAAGAGGTATAGTGAGATGTAAGTCGAAAGTTAACACAATCAAATTGAACATTGTGTATTGATAATAGGAAGGGTTACGAGATATAGAGTAAAGTTTACATTACAACTACTATGTATTGCTATGTGACTAATAGTTGATGTGCATGATTATATAAATGTGTAGGGAACGTGAAGTGCAGATAACTGTAAGCTGTTAAACTATTATTTGTAAACAATGATCAAGGCAAGTCTTTCAATTCCTATTTGCTATGTGACTTGTTGATGAAATGTTTTAAATCTTTATTACAAAAAGCATGATGTGTTATATATGTTGAAAGTATGAAACGTTAAAGTCAATTTATGACTACGTTGATTGAGTAAAGAATGTCGATTGAGTAAGGAACTCAATCTTATTACTTGTTATATGGACTGAAGCATGTATGAAATGTTAGCCTAATGATTATGTTGTATAATCTGAGCATGTTATTTATGTGCTACGTGATGCATGAAAACTGTTAGATTTTGATGGGCTGTCGAGCTCAACCTTGCAAATAACCACTTTTGCAGGTTAAGGATTTAAGGTAACGCTATGTGCTACTTGAAAGACATGAATCAGATATAATGCTTGAAGATTTATATACTTTGGCTAAGTTGTTATTATTTGAACCATGTTTAAGGTTTCGAATAATGTATGATGTTTAATAGATGTTAAGTTATAAAGTTTAAGTTTTTATCAGTTGTATAAAGGGTATTGAACCTGGATGTAAGTTTTATTTATTAACTCTGATAAATTGAGTAATAAATTGAGTATGGTTCAAAGGTAGGTAAAGATAAAGATTTTGAGAAATGTACTAGATAAATCACAATAATTATGTAAAGTTTTAGTTATCTGATATGCAAAGGTTATCAGATTGAAATGTAAGATTTTATATAATAACTTTGATGAAACGAATCATAAAATAAAATTGATTCAGAGATGTGTAAATGATAAAGGTTTTGATTCAATGAATTAAAGTAAGAAGACATAAAGTTTTAATTATTCCGCATTTATTAAGTTTAACATCGAATAATGATGTAAAATCAGAAGTTAAACGTATTATTAACGACCGAAGTTGTAAGACCCCAACTTTTATGAATAAAGATTAAATTTTCTTGAAATATATTTTTGAATATTATGGTGTGGATATGATATAATGTTATAGTTGTGGGTAATATTTACAAATTTTGCAAAGTAAGCAAGTTGTTATAAAATATTCGATTGGTCGGGGAATATTCATTTTAACAGGGAATATTCGTAGACGACACACAATCATCAGTGGACCCCACAACCAAGTATTGTCGTAGTTAGAAAATGATGTAATTATCTTTTTATAAAAAGATAACTACGCAAGTTTTACCGTTAAACTATTGAACTATTGAACTAGTAAAAGTACAAGAATACGATGTGGTCTGCATAAGTAAGACAGTTACCACAGATTGATTATCGATGCTTACGTGAGAAGTCACTCGGTTATACTCAATTATTGCTACTAAAGAATTATTGCATCATATCTCTCATATTATTGATTCAATTATTGTCACAGTATCATCTGCATAATATTTTATAATTATTAAATCAATAATTGAGACGACAAAGTTATTCATATTATTATTTGCAATATTGATAATGTCTAGAAGTTCTGTCAAGGAGAGGTTTGGTCACCTAATTTCGCGCGAATAAGGAGAAATCCTTATCGAAAAGTCCCCTCTTTCTTGGGAACGACCTGGTTGTTAAATATTGTGAGTTATAATATTAATGATGAATAAGTTCGTGTTGATTAAAGATGAAATTAATAGTTCCATTGTGTTGGGATTATTAGTGTTAGTGAAAATTAACATTTATTTCGATAATAATTGATGTCTGGAAGTTATATTGACCAATCGGGTAATTAATCGGATAAATGAGAAATTAATTACTATTAATTCACATGCCTATAACTATGTGTTCACATGTGTGTACTATTTATTCACATGCATGTACTATTAGGGGGAGGTGGTGAAAGATTGATAATACTTGTATGACTAAATTAAAAATGGAGGTATAGATGAATGTACTATACTGTAATTACTTTGTTCACATGTGCGTACTATTGATTCACATGATGTACTATTAGGGGAGGTGGTGCAAGTTTGATAATACTTGCAGGACTAAATTAAAAATGAAGGAAAAGACGAAGGTATTATACTATAATATTTCGAGCCCCAAAACGTGTAATTATCGAAACTATATTTTCCTATAAATAGAAGCTCATTCTTCTTTCATTATCACCAATTCACTAAGACTCACAAGAGCAATTATAGAGAGATAAGCTATAGAGAGAAAGAAGAAAAGAAGTCTGCTACCTCACTATTCCAGTATCTAGTCTTTTTCTAAGGTAAGGGATATTATATTTTTCAATATTCGTAGAAATAATATTTTCTTTCATACTCTGTAGTATGTGAGTAATATTATTTCATTTCATATTCCTATTTCTACACTCATTCTGTTAAAGTATTGCTTCTATACTCCGTGAAATTAGTAGAATATCCTTGATATTTGCGTTTCATCCAGTATCTTTTCATGGAAATATTATTATGAGCTTTCTTGATAATTATTGGTCTTTTCATATCGGAATACTATTCACGAGTTACTATTCATGGGTTACTATTCACCCAGTTACAAATATTATTCACTCGGGTATTCGGGACACTTTTTATGCCGGAGTACTATTCACCTAGTTACTATTCACTCAAATATTATTCACTCGGGTATTTGGGGCACTTTTAATGCCGGGGTACTATTCACGAGGTACTATTCTCGAATTACTATTCACACAAAAAATATATTTCTTTTCTGCCCAAATTATTTTTGATACATTTATATTATTCTTGAATTTTACTCCACAAAGCAGTATCATGTTGACAATTTGGATATTTTTAAACTCTGGATAAATGTAAAGTCTTTAAAATTTATCCTTGATTTAGTTTGATTATTGCTTATATCATTGTCATCATCCTCATGCTTATATTATAATGAAAGTCATCTTTGGCTTACTTGCATAGATGGACTATTGATTGGTATGATTATGACCATGGATCATTCGGTATAATCATGACCCGTAATGTTACAAATGATGTGGTAAAAGTCCTCATTGGCCTGTAGTTCATTGATGGACAGTTGTTGGTATGATTATTACCAGGGATTATTCAAGTATAGTCGTGACCATTGATGATTACATGAATATCCTCGTTGTGGTGTGGATGATTCGATGATGTGGTTTATTTATTGTCGAGTCTCAATGATAAAGTTGATGAAAAATCTTTTAAATCATAGAAGATAGTAGATATCATGCTCTACTTGACTCTTCTAATGGATTGCTTGTTCCAACCGCAGATTAAACTCGTTGTCTATTATATTCTATCAGTTTAACATTGTTGAAGGCTAACGATAACTTATTCTGCATTATCTTAGTCATAATATTTCTTACTGGGCTAGTTGAGCTCACCCTTTGCTTTCGTTGTTCTCTTCAGGAAATGAGAATATAGCTGGAACTAGTCGGGGAACAGAGTGACGGTCTAGATGATAGCATTACTAGTCCTCACTATTCTATTAAATAGTGTGATAATAAATGTAATGTGGACTACATTTGAGTTTGAATACTGTCTAGAAGATAATATTCGTGTAAAAACTCTCAGCTCATGTTGTATAAAGTTTGTATTTGTATTCAGTACCATGTATTTGGCGACCCAAGATGGGTGATGTATACCTATTTTGGGGGCGTCACAGTTGGTATCAAAGCTTAGGGATATGATCCCTGGCTAAGATGTGAGACAAGAACAAGGAGGGGAGAGACGGGAAATTCCTTCGTTAGTATGACCTACCTAAGTTTATTTGGTATTTAATTGGTCTGGTCGTAGTATAGGATAGGATAATGTGACATGTCAATTAACCCCTGTTTTGTGGCAAGATTTGAAAATGGCATCCGAAAATGTTGAGATAAGCAATGAAGCACATGAGACCGTTGAGTCACCAACGATCAATACCCAGGATAATGTGCATCAGGAAGGAAATAATCCTCAGGTAAACAACAACACCGACCAGATGATGAATGATGGGATGTTTAGACGCTTTATGCAATTCATGCAACATCAGGTGAGAGAGACTCCTGTTCAAAATGCAGGCGAAAACACTGGCAACTTTCGGACGGTCACCGCTAAACAGTTCAAGGAGCTGGGACCACCGGAGTTTTTTGGAGAGCCAAAACCACTTAAGGCAGAGACGTAGATAAAATAGATCACCAAGATATTTGATGTATTGGGATGCTCCGAGGAGCAGAAGGTTCCCTTTGCCACCTTCATGTCATGTAGGAGAGGCAGACATCGGTGGGAATCAGAAGCGATACTCAACCTTCCGCACTGAAGATGTCTTGGGAGAAGTTCCAAGAACTGTTCAACGACAAGTACTTTCCTGAAAATATTCATCACATGAAGGAGGTAGAGTTTATCAAGCTGGAGCAAAACAATATGACCGTGTCACAGTACAAAGCTAAGTTTGCCGAGTTATCCCGGTTTGCGTCCCATTTAGTTGATAATGAAGAGAGAATGACGCGGATGTTTCTAAGAGGTTTGAAACCCGAGATACGTCAATACCTCATTTCTCACAAACTGTGTTTGTATTCAGATGTTGTAAATAGGGATCAGTTATTGGAGCGTGATAATGAGTCATCCCAACCAAGAGATAGCAACCAACAAAGCGATACTACCAGTGGTAGCAGTCATCGAAGCGGTGACAACAAACGTGGAGGGAATCAACATGCCAGAAATGGTAACCACTTCGGTGGTAATCATGGCCAAGACAATAGAAGTGGAAATTTCAAGAAGAGAAGGTTCAACAACGATGGAAAGACAGTAGCACTAGCACCCATTTTCAAGGAAGGAGAACGACCACCGGCATCATATATGTTACAAAAATGAGGGGAGGACATATCACCAAACTGCGTGATGCGATCAAAGCATGTTACAATTATAGAAAAGAAGGTCACCTAGCCCGATTTTGTCCCACCAAAGTCAAGTCAAATGGGATGGAGGCATCAAAGGTCAGTCCTGCATAAGACAAAATTGGTAGTTCAAGGGAGAGCGTTTGTCGTAACCTCCCAAAATGCGAGGAATCCAAACGAGGTGATCACATGTAAGCTAATCATAAACTATAGCGAAGTATATACCTTATTTGATACCGGTTCTACCCATTCTTTTATTTCTCCTACTTGCGCTCAACGTTTAAATTTAGCTCCGGAGAAATTAGACTTTGACTTATCTGTTGAAACTCTATTAGGAGAAACCTTCATTACATCCATCGCTTATAAGTCTTATTTGATTCAAATCAGAATAACATGACGTTACCGTCGATCTTATCTCTTTGAAAATACTTGAATTTGATGTGATTTTAGGATTGATTGGTTAACTACTCATCATGCTAAAAAATCGATTATTTTCGTAAGGTTGTTAGCTTTCATATTCCTAAACAACCTATTATACGAATTCAAGCAACCAAACCACTAAAGTCAATCACTGTCATATCAAGCCATAAAGCTATTCGTTTATTGAAAAACGGATGTCAAGCTTTCTTAGCCCATGTCACGGATTTAAATAAAATACGCCGATTTAAATGATATTTCTATTGTTAATAAATTTCCGACGATTCCCTCGAAGAACTCCGCTTACCCCCCAGAGCGTGAAATTGAATTTTGTATCGACCTTGAATCCCAGACAAAACCTATTTCCAAAGCCCCATATCGAATGGCTCCTATTAAACTTCAAGAGTTAAAACCCAACTACGTGAATTGTTAGACATCGGTTTCATTCGTCCTAAAGACGTCTCCTCGGGGTGCTCCTGTTTCTATTCGTGAAGAAGAAACATGGAAGTATGCAACTTTGTATTGATTATCTGGAGTTGAATCATGTCACCATCAAAAAAAAATTACCAATTACCTCGTATTGATGATCTGTTTGACCAGTTGCAAGGTGCCAAATTCTTTTCAAAGATCGATCTTCGTTCCGGATATCATCAGTTGAAGATTAAAACTGATGACATTCCAAAGACAACTTTCAGAACTCGGTACGGGCATTATGAATTCCTAGTCATGTCTTTTGGATTGACTAATGCTCCTGCTGCCTTCATGGACATGATGAACCGAGTATTCAAGGAATATTTGGATCACTTTGTGGTTGTCTTTATTGATGACATTCTCATATATTCCAAAAGCCGTGAAGATCATGAGCAACACTTGAGGCTGATACTCCAAAAGCTTTGTGAAAACAAACTATATGCCAAGTTGAAGAAATACGAGTTCTGGCTTGAGGAAGTAGCATTCCTTGGGCACTTGATATCAAATCATGGAATATCTGTTGACCCGGTAAAGATTGAAGCAATTCAAAGTTGGGAGCAACCTAAGTCAGTGAACGAAGTATGTAGCTTTCTCGGCTTAGCTGGTTATTATCGGAGATTCGTAGAAGGGTTTTCTCGAATCGGTACTCCATTAACTCAGTTGACTCGAAAAGATACAAAATTCGGTTGGAGCGAGGAATGTGAAAAGAGTTTTCAAGAACTCAATAGGAGACTCATTTCAGCACCTGTTCTGACAATACCATCTGGCTCGGAGGGATTTGTCATCTACAGTGATGCTTCAGGCAAAGGGTTAGGATGTGTTCTCATGCAACATGGGAAAGTTATAGCCTATACCTCACGACAACTCAAAGAATATGAGAGGAATTATTCTACTCATGATTTAGAGTTGGCAGTAGTCATTTTTGCGTTTAAGATTTGGAGGCATTACCTATATGGAGAGAAGGTGGAGATCTATACGGATCATAAAAGCCTTAAATATTTCTTCACTCAAAAGGAACTCAACATGCGGCAATGACGATGGCTTGAGCTGTTAAAAGATTACGATCATATTATCCAATACCATCTTGGAAAAACGAACGTGGTAGCTGACGCATTGAGTAGAAGATCATATGCGGGTACGAGTGCGATATTGTCAACGCAAAGACCCATTTTGTATGACTTACAAAGGATGGAGATAGAGTTAAAGACTCCAAGGACCCATGTGATGATGGCGAATATACGAGTAGAACCGACTTTAATCAATAAAGTTAAAGCTGCTCAAGCTACAGACCTGGAGCTGATGTGTATAAAGAAGAAAGTGCAAGAAGCTACTATTCTAGAAGCAAGAATCGACGAAGAAGGAATACTTCGAGTCAACTCCAGACTTTGTGTTCCTAACAATTCTGACTTGAAGTATAAAATCAAGATGGAGGCGCACAACACACCGTTTGCAATCCATCTTGGGAGTACCAAAATGTATCATGATCTTCGACATACATTTTGGTGGAGCAATATGAAGAGAAAGATAGCGGGGTTTATCTCAAGGTGTCTAACTTGTCAACGAGTCAAGGCAGAGCATCAAGTGTCAAAAGGTCCATTGCAACCACTTGAAATTCCAAAATGGAAGTGGGAGCACATTACCATGGATTTTGTTACTGGTCTTCCCAAGGTTTCTCAAGGCATAGATGCGATTTGGGTCATTGTTGATAGATTGACCAAGACTGCTCATTTCTTATCGATACGAGAAACTTATACACTTGAACGTCTTGCTCGTATGTACATAAATGAGATTGTAAGATTGCATGGTATGCCAGTATCCATAGTTTCTGATCGAGACCCAAGATTTACTTTAAGATTTTGGGTTAGTTTGCAAAAAACTATGGGCACGGATTTATGATTTAGTTCGGTATATCATCCTCAAACGGATGGGCAGTTGGAAAGGACTATTCAAACTCTTGAAGATTTATTAAGACTCTGTGTCCCTGAATTCAAGGGAAGTTGGGACAAGTTCTTACCATTGGTGGAGTTTTCCTACAACAACAGTTATCAAGAAAGTATTGGCATGACTCTATTTGAGGTGTTGTATAGAAGAAAGTGTCGTTCTCCAGTATGTTGGGGTGAAGTGGGTGAAGCAACGTTGTTGGGACCGGAGTTGGTACGTATGACTATGGAAAAGATTCAAATGATCCGACAACGTATAAAAACCTCACAAGATCGACAAAAGAGTTATGCTGATCGTCATCGAAAGGACGTGGAATTCAATATTGGAGATCATGTGTTGTTATGTGTTGCTCCATGGAAAGGAGTTACGAGATTTGGAAAGAGAGGAAAGCTCAATCCTCGATTCATTGGCCCATTTATAATCCTCGATCGAGTAGGAACTGTGGCCTATAGACTCGCCTTACCACCAAGTATGTCTCGTGTTCATAACGTTTTCACATATCTATGTCTCGGATTGTACCTTCTTGGTTATTTCCTTTCTATCATGATTTTCCCATTTCTCATCTCCTGTATTTCAGATATCATTCTAGAATATAGTTTCAAAATAAGGGTTAATTGATATGCCGCATATTATCCCTATACTCTGACCGACCAATTAAATAACAAATAAACTTAGGTAGGTCATACTAGCGAAGGAATTACCCGTTTCTCCCCTCCTAGTTCTAGTCTCACATCTCAGCCAGGGATCATATCCCTAAGCTTTGATACCAACTGTGACTCCCCCAAAACAGGTATACATCACCCATCTTGGGTCGCCAAATACATGGTACAGAACTTAACAACAAACTTAATTATACAACTGTCGTGCAAAATACGACAAAACATAGCTGAGATTTTAAACACGAATATTGCCTTCTAGACAATATCCACACTCAATGGAGTCCTCATTACAATTATTATCACACTATTTTATAAAAGTAGTGAGGACTACTATAGCCACCATCTCGGACCATCACTCCATTCCCCGACTAGTCCCAGCTATATTCTCATATACTGAAGAGAACAATGAAAGCAAAAGGGTGAGCTCAACTAGCCCAGTAAGAAATATTATAACTAAGATAATGCAGAATAAGTTATCGTTAGCCTTCAACAATGTTAAACTGATAGAATATAATAGACAACAAGTTTAACTGCAGCGGAACAAGCAATCCATTAGAAGAGTCAAGTAAAGCATGATATCTACTATCTTCTATGATTTAAAAAGTTTATCATCAACTTTATCACTGTAATACCCGTTAACAGTTCTTTATTATACCCAAAATAAAGAGAACTTTCATCACCTATCTTCACCTGAACCACCAAAGATTTTAGTTAAATTCACAATTCATGTTAATAATAATGTGAATCAATAGTTTCTCCTTGCCACAAATGCTTAATAGAACATTCACTTAATATCCTTACCCCAAAGACTAAAGATATTCAAGTGTAATAACAATGATCATACGAATCAGTTGTCTATCTTTGCACTACGGGCCAAAGATATTCAACTATAAACTAATGGTCATGATCATACCAATCAATTGTCTGTCAGTGCACTACGGCCAAAGACATTCAACTGTTAACTAATGGTCACGATCCTGCCAATCACATCATCGAATTATCCCTGCACTACGGCCAAGGATATTTGTTAGTATCACCAGTGGTCATGATCATGTCATACACCTGTCCATCTTTGCACTACGGGCCAAAGCTATCAATCAACAGTTCATCTTTGCACTATGACCAAAGATATCAATCAACAGTTCTTCTTTGCACTACAGGCCAAAGACATACAACTGTAAAACCAATAACCAACAGTCCATCTATGCACTACGGGCTAAAGATAACTTTCAACGCAATATAAGCATGAGGATTATGACAATGATATAAAGAATCAATCAAGTGAGATAAAAGATAAATATTAAAGATTTATTATACAATTTATCCAGAGTTTAAGAATATCTAAATTGTCAACATGATCACCAATTGTGGAGTAAAATTCAAGAATAATATTCACGTATCAAAAATAATTTGGATAGAAAAGAAATATTTTTTCAGGTGAATAGTACCCCGTGAATAATACCCTGTGAATAGTACTTCAGGAATAGTACCTCGTGAATAGTACCCCGGCATGAAAAGTGCCCCAAATACCCGAGTGAATAATATTCGAGTGAATAATAACCAGGTGAATAGTAACCCGTGAATAGTAACTCGTGAATAATACTCCGGAATGAAAAGTGCCCCGAATACCCGAGTAAATAATATTCGAGTGAATAATAACCGGGTGAATAGTAACCCATGAATAATAACTCGTGAATAGTACTCCAGTATGAAAAGTGCCCCGAATACCCGAGTGAATAATATTCGAGTGAATAGTAATCGGGTGAATAGTAACCCGTAAATAGTAACTCATGAATAGTAAGAAATAATAACCCTTACGAATAAGAAAGAAATAGCATCCCTTACGAATATTGAACGAAAATAATATTCCTTACGAATATTAAACGAAGACAATGAATATTGAACGAAAATAATATTCCTTACGAATATTGAATGAAAATAATATTCATACGAATACGAAAAATAATATCTCTTTAGAATATAAAATAAATAATACCCCTTACGAAATAAATAATACCCCTTACCTCAGAAGAAGACTGGATACTAGAATAGTGAAGTAGCAGACTTCTCTTCTTCTTTCTTTCTATAGCTTCTCTCTCTATAGCTTCTCTCTCTATAATTGCTCTTGTGAGTCTTAGTGAATTGGTGAGAATGAAAGAAGAATGAGCTTCTATTTAGAGGAAAATACAGTTTCGATAATTGCACGTTTTGGGGCTCGAAATATTACAGTATAATACCTTCATCTTTTCCTTCATTTTTAATTTAGTCCTGCAAGTATTATCAAACTTGCACCACCTCCCCTAATAGTACATCATGTGAATGAATAGTTCTATACATGTGAAAAAAATAATTACAGTATAGTACCTTCATCTATACCTTCATTTTTAATTTAGTCATTCAAGTATTATCAATCTTGCACCACCTCCCCTAATAGTACATGCATGTGAATTAATTGTACGCACATGTGAACAAATAGTTATAAGCATGTGAATTAATAACAATTAATTGCTCATTTATCTGATTAATTACACGATTGGTCAATATAACCTCCAGAAATCAATTATTATCGAAATAAATGTCGATTTCCATTAACACTAATAATCCCAACACAATGGAAATATTTTGATCAAAAATTTCATTTTTGAATTTTCGAAGTTCGACTTTTTCTAAAAAAGTTAACTGTTGACTTTTTGACCAAAAAGTCAACCCCGGTAAATGTTGTGTTTATAGTCTATTATTACTAATTTCATCGTTCCGGACTCAAATATCACATCCGCGTCTCCAAATTCAACTCTGAACTCAAATTTGATTTTTAATAACATTCATCATTAATATTATAACTCACAATATTAATTACCAGATCTTTCCCAGGAAAGAGGGGGCTTTTTGATAAGGATTTCTCCCTATTGGCGCGTAATTAGATTACCTAACCTCTCATTGACAGAACTTCTAGACATCGTCAATATTGCAAATAATAATATGAATAACTTTGTCGTCTCAATTATTGATTTAATATAAAATATTATGACAATAATTGAATAAAACTGAGTGACTTCTCACGTAAGCATCAATAATCAAAGATACTGTACAATACCGTGTGCCACTATGAAACCACGCATATTACTGTACTTTTACTACCGGGTAGTTCAACAGTTTAACGGTAAAACTTTTACCGTTATTTTTATAAAAAGATATTTCTGTCGTTTTCTAACTTTGACAATTATTCCGTTGCGGGGTCCACCAATGATTGTGTCATTGTACGAATATTCCTCGACAAAAAAGAATATTCCCCGACCAAACGAATATTTCCCGACATAACAAATATTTTATATCAACTTGCTTACTTTGCAAAATTTTCACATATCACCCTTAACTTTAACCCTTTCTCAATTTAACCATTTACTAAATAAAATAAAAATTATAAGAAAATTGAATACTTTTATTTCATAAAATTCGGGATTTCACAAGTTACCTGTTAAAATCTTGGATAAGAAGGATCATATTCTACGCTCCAAGGTTATACCTCAAGTCAAAGTTTTGTGGAGAAACCACGATGTGGAGGAAATGACCTGGGAGTTAGAATCAGAGATGAAGTCAAGGTATCCTCACCTCTTCGATATACCAGGTACGTACACTAATTTCGAGGATGAAATTTCATAAGAAGGGGAGGTTGTAAGACCCCAAATTTTATGAATAAAGATTAAATTTTCTCAAAATATATTTTTAAATATTATGGTTTGGATATGATACAATGTTATAGTTGTGGGTAATATTTACAAATTTTGCAAAGTAAGCAAGTTGTTATAAAATATTCGATTGGTCAGGGAATATTCGTTTTAACGAGGAATATTCAGACGACGACACAATCATTAGTGGACCCCCACAATGTAAGTATTGTCGTAGTTAGAAAAGCGTAATTATCTTTTATAAAAATAAAGACAAAAGTTTTACCGTTAAACCGTTGAACTACCCTAAGTAGTAAAAGTACGAAGAATACGCGATCGGTTGCATAAGTAGTTAACACCAGATTGATTATTGATGCTTACGTGAGAAGTCACCGCTTATACTCAATTATTGCTACAAAGAATTCTTTGATCATATCTCTCATATTATTGATTCAATTATTGTCATAGTATCATCTATATAATATTTTATATTATTAAATCAGTAATTGAGTCGACAAAGTTATTCATATTATTATTTGCAATATTGACAATGTCTAGAAGTTCTATCAAGGAGAGGTTTGGTCACCTAATTGCGTGCCAATATGGAGAAATCCTTATCGAAAAGCACCCTCTTTCCTGTGAACGACCTGGTTGTTAAATATTATGAGTTATAATATTAATGATGAATAAGTTCGTGTTGATTAAAGATGAAATTGATAGTTCTATTGTGTTGGGATTATTAGTGTTAGCGGAAATCGACATTTATTTCGTTAATAATTGATGTCTGGAAGTTATATTGACCAATCGGGTAATTAATCGGATAAATGAGCAATTAATTGCTATTAATTCACATGCTTATAACTATGTGTTCACATGTATGTACTATTAATTCACATGCATGTACTATTAGGGGAGGTGGTGCAAGATTGATAATACTGGCATGACTAAATTAAAAATAGAGGTATAGATGAAGGTACTATACTGTAATTATTTTGTTCATATGTGCATACTATTGACTCACATGATGTACTATTAGGGGAGGTGGTGCAAGTTTGATAATACTTGTAGGACTAAATTAAAAATGAAGGAAAAGACGAAGGTATTATACTATAATATTTCAAGCCCCAAAATGTGCAATTATCAAAACTATATTTTTCTATAAATAGAAGCTCATTCTTCTTTCATTCTCACCAATTCACTAAGACTCACAAGAGCAATTATAGAGAGATAAGCTATAGAGAGAAAGAAGTGAAGTCTTCTACCTCACTATTCCAGTATCCAGTCTTTTTCTAAGGTAAGGGATATTATATTTTTCAGTATTCGTAGAAATAATATTTTCTTCCATACTCTGTAGTATGTGAGTAATATTATTTTATTTTATATTCCTAGATCTACACTCATTCTGTTAAAGTATTGCTTCTATACTCCGTGAAATTAGTAGAATATCCTTGATATTTGCGCTTCATCCAGTATCTTTTTATGGAAATATTATTATGAGCTTTCTTGATAATTATTGATCTTTTCATACCGAAATACTATTCACGAGTTACTATTCACGGATTACTATTCACCCAATTACTATTCACTCAAATATTATTCACTCGGGTATTCGGTGCACTTTTCATGCCGGAGTACTATTCACGGGTTACTATTCACCCAGTTACTATTCACTCAAATATTATTCACTCAGGTATTTGGGGCAATTTTAATGCCGGGGTACTATTCACATTAGTACTATTCTCAAGTACTATTCATGTGGTACTATTCAATTAGAAAAATATATTTCTTTTCTGTCAAAATTATTTTTGATACATTAATATTATTCTTGAATTTTACTCCACAAACCAGTATCATGTTGAAAATTTGGATATTTTTAAACTCTGGATAAATGTAAAGTCTTTAAAATTTATCCTTGATTTCGTGCTTATATCATTGTCATCATCCTCATGCTTATATTGTGATGAAAGTCATCTTTGGCTTACGTGCATAGATGGACTGTTGATTGGTATGATTATGACCATGGATCATTCGGTATAATCGTGACCCGTAATGTTACAAATGATGTGGTAAAAGTCCTCATTGGCTTGTAGTTCATTGATGGACAGTTATTGGTATGATTATGACCAGGGATTATTCGGTATAGTCATGACCATTGATGATTACATGAATATCCTTGGCTGTGGTGCAGGGATGATTCGATGATGTGGTTTATTTATTGTCGAGTCTCAAATGATAAAGTTGATGAAAATCTTTTTAAATCATAGAAGATAGTAGATATCATGCTCTACTTGACTCTTCTAATGGGTTGCTTGTTCCGCTATAGTTAAACTTGTTGTCTATTATATTCTATCAGTTTAACATTGTTGAAGGCTAATGATAACTTATTCTGCATTATCTTAGTCATAATATTTTTTACTGGGATAGTTAAGCTCACCCTTTGCTTTCATTGTTCTCTTCAGGAAATGAGAATATAGCTGGTACTAGTCGGGGAATGGAGTGACGGTCCAGATGATAACATTAGTAGTCCTCACTATTCTGTTAAATAGTGTGATAATAAATGTAATGAGGACTCCATTTGAGTTTGAATACTGTCTAGAAGACAATATTCATGTTAAAACTCTCAGCTCATGTTATATAATTAAGTTTGTATTTGTATTCAGTATCATGTATTTGGTGACCCAAGATGGGTGATGTATACCTATTTTGGGGGCGTCACAGAAGTTGATAGTTGAATTGTATGAATTTTGGGGTCGTTACACTTGGTATCAAAGCCGATAGGTTAGAAACCTTAGGTAAGAGTACCTTAGGCTATAACCTTAGAGAAGTGAGGTGAAGATAATGAAAGAATAAGCTCAAATAGAGTTTGAACAGTAAGAAGTAATTTAAGAAATTTATAAAGAAGGGATTAAAACATGCGTGAGAGGATTCAAAGAAGAATCTCGCAGAGTTATAAAGAATATGAATATGGTTTTACCCAACTCCAATAATAAGGATGTAAAGTGATAATAAATAGATAATGTTTATAAGAAGAGAATGATAAAGAAGTTAAGAATAAAATGTTATATTTAAGTATGGTACAATCATACCCTTTAATAGTTGATGTGTGGTATCTGGGATAAATGATTCCTTCATAGAGTGGAGATATATACAAACTAGCAACTCAGAACCTAGTTTGTTGGTTGTTTATGGAAAACCACTCAGCGTACCATATTGAAACTATTAGAGACTCGATGTGTACCAAGTATAGGAAGATGGTCTGTAATGTTTGAATAAATATAGCTTGATGCTATGAAGATAATGTACTATGATATAGCATGAGATAAACTCACGAGGAGTTATAAATGATGAAATACGAAAAACTCGTATCGAGTAAAGAGCAAGTTATGAGCAAGATAAAGTTAGGTGGAATTTCAATTGAGGACTCATGTGATAGCTGAGTTGTACAAACCTTTGTATGGGCAAAGATTTTGTGCATGTACTTGGTTTATCACATTGATAATCATTGGAATGTCGGTATCGGGCTATTATGGTGGAAAGGTGATTCTTTTCTCATGTGTATATTTGATAGTTAGAGGCTTTTAAGATTAGGTTAGATGATATTAAGATTAGGCACGGTTCTTAAAACTAATGCATATGGTAAGTTCGTGACTCATAATCATATGGTATGTTTTGAACTCCTCAGCAAATGGTTGCCTATGGTCTGACTAGGACAAGTTCTTAAACTCATATTATATTGTGGCAAGTTCCTGAACTTCCAAAGTGTGGTAAGTTTGATGAACTATACTGGGTATAGAAAACTTCTGAGGTAAGAACTAAGAATTTTTGGTATGGTGAGCATTGATGGTGCTAAAGATTAGTAGAATGATTAAGTAACGAAGCGGTGGAGTAAGGATTTAAGATGATGGAAGAAAAATTGGATATTCTAAATCTTCTAGCTATGCTAGCTTTTCGAAATTTATTGACTTCGTGCTGATGTTGCACTTCTTTATTTTTGATAAATGTTGGAACATATGATTGAATCAATGTTTTTTTTTATAAAAACAATAGTGTTGTTATTTTTGTGTCTATGCTAATTGTTTCGGCTAGACAAAAAAAATGATTTTAAAATATCAAAATTTATTTTGTATAATCGTGTACACCATTTGATATGGTGTAGAAATAATAAACAATGGAGTCATCAATGCAATTGAATCTGGTGTTGGATGTAATCATCGGATCGTCAGCCCACTATGGTATGATGTAGTATGACGAAGTCATAAAATGACGGAATCCTCAACGTACTATTAAGTCGGTACGGTATCATGACGTCATAACAAGTTTTTATTTGGTTTTCTTTAAACTAAGAAAGGTATACTAATTGAGTTGGTTAAAAATAATATGGATATATATATATATATATATCTCGATTGATGTCTGAGTTATTGCTAGAAGTCTATGCTACTTGATTCAGCTAGACGAATATTGAAAGATGTTCATGAAATTCAGGCGTTCTTTATCAAACTATACCAAACCAAATTGTTTTGGTGTGGATTCAAATGTTAAGAAGCTGAGGTGAATAACCCTGTAAAAGGGGACATGTTATCAGAGACAATGGTTCCGAAAGTAACGCATATAGTCGTTACGATGTTAAGATGTAATACGTTGTGCACGACATAGGGGTACGATAGGCTGATCACCTAGAGTACTTGTAGAGAGTGTTTTCAGTCAGTGTGATTGCTAAACATTCTATTAAAGATGGTTTACAGTGGTGATGCACTATTAAACCTGGAAAAGAGTTCAAGGTCCGTATAATCTTATGACTGTTAAAGGTTCAAGTCGAGATACTTGATAACCTAGGGATGTAGTTGTAGACACTCAAAATTTTGCATTTCTGTTACTAACATTGCAGAAGAGCAAAATCATCTTTTAGAAATAACCTTGGAGGACAACTCAGCTCAGTTCCGGAAAACACACTGGAGAAGCCTTTTCCATATCGAAGATAACCCCGAGATGCTCAGTTTTAATCCTGGAAATACCACCGGGAGTTTCAATATCAACCTCAGAGATAACCCCGAGGAGTGCAGTTGCAGTTCCAGAGATAACCCCGAAGATGCTCTTTTTAACCTTTGCAAACAGCTTCAACCTCGGAGATAACCCCGAGGCACTCAGTCCCAAACCTGGAGATAACCCCAGGAGGTCAGACACACCTCAGAGACAACCTTGAGGACATCTTGTACTTGCAGCAGCCCAATCTCAGAGATAACCCTGAACAACGACTACTTTATCAGCCCAAACTGGAGATAACCCCAGTGAGGGGCAAAATCATCATTTTGCCACCTTGATTCCACATGCGCGTCGTCTCAACATATTTCTACACACACTCCTCACAGCAGTGTCCTAGAAGAACCAAATAGCTGCAATCCCGAGTGACTACTACACATGACAACACATCTTCTTGACTTCTTCCTGACTTCTTACAACCTCTAATCCCATGTTCCACTTCCTGAATTTGAAGCTTGAAGACCAAGGGCATGGTCCCATCTTCCTGACTTCTTACAACCTCTAATCCCATGTCATTTGTGTATCTCTCAACAACAACACTCAGTAAAAGGTCTTATACACCTCAATCGGAGGCCCAGATTGAAGTTCTGATAGTTCGAGCGGACATCATGTTGTACGTGTGCACGTACTTCGAGACGGTGGGACCCGTGGAGCTCGGGGCACCCCGGCCACCCGCAGGTACATCTACGGCTGCCGCAGGTACACCTACGGCTCCCCCTCTATAAATAGAGGGTTTGGGGTGGCCATTTTGCAAGAAAAAAATGGCAAGGAAGCCTTGTCCAATTTGCTCTATACATACTATAAACTGAGTGCTTTCTCATTTTGAACACTTGTGAGCTCATATATTGTCATATTTTTATCGGCGGGAGCCGAGTATTCATCCATTTAAAGCTATAGAAGTCTTCTTTGGCAGTCCACTGTAAGCCTTCTTATATCTTTCAAAGCCTTTTCTCCACATTTTGCACACACTGTTCTTCATGTTGAGAGTCGTGTTGCGTGTGTATGCCCGGACTTCAGTCCGTGGCTTTTTATTTTGTTATGTATATATATATTTATATATATGGACTAACATTATCGAGTTATGCCTTGATTGAGCCTGGACTCACGTCTGGAGCATTTATTGCTTTTATATATATATACACTTATATATAAACTATTGTCGAACTCTATTCGATGAGCCTGGATTTTACATCCGGAGTATTTACTGCTTATATATATATATTTATATATACTTATATATATAAACTGTTGTTTGTTCGATGAGCCTGGATTTTATATCAGGTGAGTTTACTGCTTATATATATATATATATATATATATATATATATATATATATATATAGCGACATATCTCTGAAATGATAAACCGAGCCTGGATCGATATATATCCGGTGCGTTTATCGCATATATATATATATATATATATACATTTCTGTCAGGCCTGGAGTTTACTTCATGGCGGTTGATCGTTTTTACTGCTTTATTTACATTTCTGATCCCCCATGGAGGTGCTTCGTGGTGGGTGATCATGTCTCTATATATATATTTACCGCTTTTATATATTTACATTTTTGATCCCCCATGGAGGTGCTTCGTGGTGGTTGATCATGTCTATATATATATTTATCACTTTTATATATTTACATTTTCGATCCCCCATGGAGGTGCTTCGTGGTGGTTGATCATGTCTGTATATATATATTTATAACTTTTATATATATAGCTGCTTACAACTTTTATATAAATTGCTACATCATGTGAGCCTAGAAATCATGTGATCACAGATTCAGTCTCCTGAATCTAGATTCGGTTCCCGTGATGGACATTTTCGGCTGTAATCAGCTTGTACATTATTTACAGTGTTCGAATTTCCTTATATGGCTATCATGCCCATGAGGAATTCGGCATTGCTATGTATATTATTTTCTCGAAGATGCTCCGTTTCTCAAAAATAAAAGCAATTAAGCCGAACACTTAATAAAATGGAAGTATTAAAGACCTCAATTACTATTGAGCACATGGTTTGAAAAAGCTCTTTTACAAAACATCACCGCTATATCTTGTTAAAACTGAATTTTTATACAAATTCAAACCCTTCGTATATAGGTGCGAACAAGGCATAACACTACTAGGAGTGAGCAAAAAATGGATAAAACCGAATATCCGAACCGAACCAAATTTTTTAACCGAAATATTTCGATTTTTCGGTTTTTTTAATTTCGGTTATATCCGATTTACTACTCAGTATTCAGTTTCGGTTTTGGTTTTAAAAAACAAAAAATTTGGTTACCCGAATAACCGAATATTAATATTTAAAAAATAATTATTTTATAATATTATCTAATATCTAGGTTTTGCCCTAGCCGCTCCCATCCTAGATCTCAAATATTCCTCAGCCTCTTCTTGGCTTCTTTCTTCTCGAGTCTCGATTGTGAAGTACTGAAGTGTCAAGTGTGAACTGTCGACGTCTCCGGCCTCCGCGAATCTGCCTCTCTCCGTTATATCCTCTCCGGCCTCCGCCTCTCTCTGTCTCAATCACCGCTCTGGCCTCCGCCTCTCGGCTTCTGTCTGGCTCTCTTCGGCTCTCCCTAATCCGACTCCAGGTAAATTTTCATTCCCTAATCACTATCAAGATTCGAGTGTATGACATGACTGCATGTTGTTTTGATTAGTAATTTAGAGTTAGACTATGTTCTTCTTTGTACTCTTCTAGTCTTCTTTGTACCAAATGAGTTTCAAATGTTTGTCCCCTTTTCCCCAAATTGGGTGTCACAAAATTTTATTGCAGAAACTCTAATGAGCTAAATCAAGTAGATTTTTGAACACATTACTCTTTGAATCAAGTAGATTTTTGCAGATTCAAACTAGTTGGGATCTCTGGATTCAACTTTGCCAACAAATTATTTTCAGTCTGGACTTTGTTTCTCTTTGTTTATATACATAATTGTCCAAATGTCAGGTACACTATGTTTGATTTGGCTAATAATGAATAATTACTGCCCTGTTTATAATTTTAGATTCATACAAGAGAAAAGTTTTCTTCAAATATGAAAATATTAAATATGAATAATTACTGCCTTGTTGCCTTTGTAACATCCTTACCAAGTTGATTCAAAAATCTACTTGATTTAGCTCATTAGAGTTTCTGTAATAAACTAGCTGGCCTGTGAGGTTCTTTAGCTGCGTTGAACTTGCACCATTTCTGCATAGGAAATCAATGATAATGTGGTTCACTCAAATGGAATTCTTAACTTTTCATGTTTTACAAAAAGTGATAATGTGGACATTTCTAATACTAATAGAAGAAGGGATGAGGGCCAGCACAGTATAATTGCAGGTCCTAGTAGGGATACACCTCCTTTTGTTCTTACTCTCTAATTTTGTGTAGGATATTTGACAATTTAAGTTGTGACATCTTTATTGCTGCATGTGTACTATATATTTTCTAATTGTTTGAGTAGTTTTCTTTTGTTTCAAAATTACACCTATGTTGATAGTTAATAGTGATTGACATGATAATTTGATTTGTTTGACTTTTGTAGATGATGTCAAGAGGTCTTTTAAATGATTTGCACATGGTGAATGATACGGACGAGCCTAACCTTGATGACCTTGATCCAATTGGACATGGGAGAGAGTCAAATGACAGTTTTCCCACCAATATTGAGCCCGGGTCAAAAGAAACCACTACAAGTACAAAAACTACGGGACACTCATAAAGTGTAAAGATGCCAAGAAAAAGGATGGCACCTAGATCAAAGGTGTGGACTGAGGGGCACTTTATTCCCGTTAAAGATAAGGATGGTAATGTCATCAAAGGTAAGTGTACTTATTGTGAAAAAGAATTAGCTGATGATTCATCTTCAAATGGCACTACTTCTTTAAGAAATCACTTTAGAACTTGTAAAAAAAATCCTATCAACATGGACAAAGCTCAACCCCAACTTGTAGGGATCAAAGAGGGTGAGGGAGAGAGAGGGGCATGTGAGGGTACACTCACTTCTTAGAGGTTTGACCAAGAAGCGGTTAGGGCAGTCGTAGTTCACCATCTTATTGTAGATGAACTTCCTTTCAAACATGTTGAGAAGGAGGGTTTTAAAAGACTTATACAAGTTGCTTGTCCTAGGTTTCAATTGCCTTCACGTTTTACATTTGCTAGAGATTGTATTCGTTTGTATGAGAATGAGAAGAGTAAGTTGAAAGCAATCCTTAGAAAACATTGTGAATGTGTTAGCCTCACAACTGACTCTTGGTTATAATCAACGCTTGAATTATATGTGTGTTACTGCTCATTTTATTGATGAAAACTGGAAATTGCATAAGAAAATCTTGAATTTTCGAATCATCACAAGTCATAAGGGGAAGGACATTGGGAAAATGGTTGAGTCTTGTCTATAAGAGTGGGGACTTCCTAAAGTTATGACACTCATTGTAGATAATGCTATTTGAGAGATAGATGTACATACTGGAAAATCAATGTCTTAGGGGGCAAATTCATTCACATGAGATGTATAGCTCACATTATTAATCTTGTTGTGAATGATGGGTTGAAGTTGATTGAGAAATCTGTTGAGACAGTTAGGCGTGCAGTGAAGTATGCAAAACAATCTTTGGCTAGGGTCAAGTCATTTAAGGTCTGTATTGAGTATTGTGGTCTTGAAGATAAGAAAGGCTTAAGTCTAGATTGCCCAACTAGATGGAGCTCAACTTACTTGATGTTAAGTTCGGCCTTAAAATACAAGGAAGCTTTTGATCGATTTGGGTTTAAAGATCGTGGCTTTAAAAAAGAGATGGTGGGCACCAATATTCCAACGGACTCGGATTGGAAATGGGCTAAATTATTTGTTGGATTCTTAGAACATTTTTATAATCTCACTGTGCGTATTTTGGGCTCATCTTATGTCACATTAAATAATGCATTTCTTGAAATATGTGACACTTATATTATTCTAAATGATTGGGAAAGAAGCAATGATAGAGAATTGCAAAAAATGGCCAAGGCAATGAAATTAAAATATGATAAGTATTGGGGAAATGTGGTAAAAATGAATATGTTGTTATATATTCACGTTGTGCTTGATCCTCGATATAAGTTGAGTTTTGTTCAATTTGGTTTAGAAAGAATGTATGGAAATGGTGAAATTAAAGTTGAAAATCCGTTGGAGGGTTTGGAAATAGATCTTCACTTTGATATTGATAATGAATATAGGAATTTAGAATATCAATCAAGTAATAAGGCCACTGAGACGGAGATTGCCGATGGTGTGAAGAGAGCAATGGAAGATTTGTTTAATGAGTACAGGAAAAAGTATTCAACTCAAGAAAGTGGAAAATTAAGTTTAAGTAACATGTCAATGTTATCCCAAGGTTCTAGTTCAATGGAATCCCAAAATACAAATAGAATTATAGAAGAGTTCAAAAAGCATCGGACCAGAGTTATACTTGGAGACAAATCTGAATTGGACAAGTATTTAAGTGAAGAGGTGGAAGAAGTTGATGAGACTTTCGATATTTTGGGGTGGTGGAAAGTTAATAGTGCAAGATTCCCTATCCTTGCACGTATTGCCCGTGATGTGTTGGCTATTCCCATTTCTACCATTGCTTCGGAGTCCGCATTTAGCACAGGTGGACGCATTCTTGATGCATTTAGGAGTTCATTGTCTCCTAATATGGTGGAAGCTCTCATATGTACTCAAGATTGGATTAAAGTGAAGAATCGTATTGATGTGGAGGAAGATATCGACTTTGCCGATAAATTTGAGTGTGGTAATAATTATTATTTTTGTTTATTTTATTGAACTAATAAAACAATTGTTTGTTGAAAATAATGTGTTTAATTATATTTTTCAATTTTCAGCAATATCCAACTTGAGCCTTGTTACTAATGATGCCAATGTTTCTGTGACTTAACTTGATTAATGAGGTAATTTCGTCTCTCGATTCATCATTTCAATTCAATTTTTATGACCATATGTTATACTCCTAAAGGCATTACTGTAGGAAAGAGTTTCAAGAATCAAAAGAGTCACTTGTGGATTATTTCCATTCCCTAGTTAAGTAGGTCTTGTAATCATCCTGTTGGACTGATACTGAAACATCTCTGATCCATAAACAAGAGTCACTTGTGGATTATTTCCCTTTAGTATATCATCCACATTAGTTTCGAATGTTGTTTCAACCCTTTTTCCAAATCACTGTATGTTGCATTTATGTTTACTTTTAGAAATTATTATGTATCAATATTGTATATGCTGTATTTAATGTTTGTGAAATTGTTTTGTAGTAGAAATTTGAGCAACAACCAGATTGAGGGAAATATTCAGTCCAATCTTCCTGTTACCTTACAAAATCTATATGTTCTTCTATATACTTAGGAAGAAATGTTGAATTCAATATTAACATTCATTTCAATTGTGAATAAGAAAATTATTAAAGGAAAGATGATACTCAATCTGTATAAAGCTAAAGAGGAACATGCCTTTATTACTTCAAGAATAATAGCTTATTTTATGATAGCTTCAAATCATTAGCACAACTGCTAGCCATTTACTGTTTTGTTCATCTGTGTTAATTGTTAAAGATCAAACACCATTCTTCACTACAGTTTCTGGGATATCTCTTGCTTGCTTGTTGCTATTCCTATTGGCTGTTACTATTGTTGGGATATCTCAAACACCATGCTATTGGCTTCTTGTTGTTGTTGCCTGTTGCTTGTTAGCTTGTTACTGAGAATCCCATGGAGTCATGGTGTTAGCTGTTGCTATTTTTAAACTTTATGCTGGACACTGGACAGTTTATTTGTAATAGTTAATTTGCTGCTGTATTTGTTGGCTTGTTGCTGCTGTGTCATAAACTTTATCTTAGCATGTTAGATACTTAGATGTTGACATGTTGCTATTAACTGTTAAGTACTTAAGTTACTTTGTAATATGTTTCTTTATTCTTAATTTTAATTTTGAGCATAGGTTCGGTTATTACCCGAATATCCGAATATATAATTCGGTAATTCGGTATTCGGTAATTCGGTTAGTTTCAAATTTTGGGTAGTATTTCGGATAGTGAAATTATTGATACCTCGGTTTTCGGTTATAATCGAATAGCCATTTCGGTTCGGTTATAACCGAATGCTCACACCTAAGCACTACTTCCAAATAATTGCACATTGACCAAAACACACACACATTCATATAACAGTTTAATTGAAAAGTGGCGGTCACTGTGGTAACACGGATGTCGGGGTTTGCCTAACACCTTCCCTCCGCATAAGCAAGTCTCCGGACCCTAACGAATCTCGGTTTCACAGACTAGTCTAGCAGTGTTACACTATGTGGTCAATGTGCAAACTTTTTCTCGGTTGAGTTAGTGTAACCATTTAAAAATACCAACTGGCGACTCTTATAGTCCAATCGTCGACATATAAATATCGGACCTTTTCATAACTTGTTTTTTCAAACAAATCTCACCTAACATGAGAACACCAAAAGACAAGAATAGAAAAGGGATAGTAAAAATACCGACGTCGACAGTAGTTCAAGGTCTTATGACCCCGCAGCATGAATTGGAATCTTTTAAATTCCTGTTATTCATATCGCTTCCCAATTATTGAGCAATTGTGGAATATTCTTATTATTCTAAAAGGTAAAAGTGGAAAGGATGAGAAAATTAAGCAAAACATAGTAATTTCAAGAAAGAAATGAAATTCCAGAAAGAAGGAAAATGTGAAACTCTTAGAAGAGGAAGAGGAGAGGAATATGATCTTAGAAAGATCCTTAGAGAAAGAATTTGTTGCAGAACCTAATGAATAAATAAATATTAACATAAAATCTATTTTGATAAATGGAATGAACGAATATTAGTAAGTCAAAATTTTGAGGACGAAATTTTTAGAAGAAGGGGTGAATGTAATGTCCCGAGAGTTTGAGAATCTAGTACATGATAATGACCCTAAGAGAAAGATAATGAACGGGTCAAAGAATATGTAATACTCAAATATAATTGAGTCTAAGTAAAGGTTATGGAATAAAACTTACAAGAATTTATTGTGAAAAATGGTTGGAGTGGTAATAATTAAAACCTATATTAGGGTAATGTGTTGAAGATATTCAACGATAAATTTTGAAAAGAGATTTGGTGAAAACCGAGCAAGGGAGGTTTCGTTGATTCCGAGGACGGAATCCTTATAAGGAGGGAAGGATGTGACAACCCGAATTTTCATAAATTATTAAAATAAGAATTTAATAATTAAAATTCTTATTATGAGATGCATATATTTTGAAATATGTGTTTGTAACGCCCCAGGAAAAAAATCAGATTTTTGAGAATTAAATTTTTATTTGATTATGTGGATTAAATGAATTTAATTAATTAATTATGGGAGTAAGCTATTTGAAGGTCGTTCTATGACCTAGACATATCGGAATGTCATAGTATTTTGGCTACGTGGTAGAATTAAAGTGTTTGAATTTCTAAGACGAAAATAAAAACTTTCCGAGAAATTTTTTGAAAAACACTATTCACGCATTTATGCTCGGGAATTATTTTTGAACTTCCGAGAAATACGTAATGATAGAATATCGAGGTGAGATAGAATATCCAATAATATTTCAGTTATGGCAAACGTAGTTTTTCACTTGCGGACTTAAAACCTAACGATTAGGGAAAATGAATTCCGAGAAGAAATTTAAATGCGTATAATGAATTAAAGCAATAATTGTATAATACGTAAATATTGTACAAGGTAATGAATACAAGTATAATACGAGGTATTATACGAGTATGTATGAATGATAGAATATCGTATATTAAATAAGTATACGAGTTATAATACGAGATTAATACGTAAATTATACGTTATAAGATGGACTTGTAGGATTGAGTAAGAAATTGTAAAGTTCAAAGAGATATTGATAAGGCCCAAGTGTAGAGATGTGTAAGCCCAATGCAAGCTAATGATAAAGCCCAAAGAATTGTTAATGCAAGCCCAATGTATAAGTTAGGATTAATTAAACCTTAAACCCAAAGTAAGAATCCAATGGATTAGGAGGATCCATGGGGCAACCCATGATCATATGGGTGAATTGGTGATCAAGAACTTTGTGTGATGAGCAAGTAGACTTAAGGGTTAAACAAAGGATAAGTTAAGTAACTTAAAGGCTAAGTAAAGTGCTTATGAGTGATGAGCAAGCAAAGTACTTTTATGTGATGACCAAGTAACTTAATGGCTAAGTGTTGTGATGAGCAAGTAGAGGATAAGCTATATGCTAAGCAAGTATACTTAAGAGTTAAGTAAGTGTGGTGGCCAAGTATATGTGGTGAGCAAGTTAACTTAATAATTAAGTAAATGAATAGTAAGTAGGTGGCTTAAGGAGGTGGAGTTAAGGAGGTGGGATTGGATTAATGACCCTTATGCCCTAACCTAGCAACTCCTATAAATAGCAAGCTTGGTTTTAATTTTTGTTGGTTTTTCATTTCATCTAACAAGTTGAGAGCTTATTGGTTAGAGAGAATAAGTGAGAATAAGCTAGAAAAGCTAGAAAGCTAGTCTTCATAATTCAAGATGCAAGAAGAAGAACAAAGATTAACCAAGTGATATTCAAGGGTAAGAACTTAAACCATGAATCTCTTTCTCTTCCATTGGTAGGGAAATGGGTAGTGGTAGAACATGTATGCTAAGGAATGATAGGAATGAGTAATCAAAGAGCTTAAGTCTTAATAAGCCGTATAGGTCATGAATAAGCTATTCATAATCATATAAGTTATGAAACAAGGAAGAACTTGTAGGAACTTGTTTTATGTTGAAATAATAAGGTTGTATGATAATAAGAAGTAAGGATGATGGTTAAAAGATTTAACTTATGATAAGTCATGCAAAGTGAATTCATAAGTAGTTCATACTTTTACAAGTTATAAACTTATGAAGAACAAGTAATAACCTATCATGTATATAAGTTAAAGAAGTATGTATGTCAAGATGTTAATATGATGGATTGAATCCATTTAAAGTAAAGAAAAAATCTTAAGCAATGAAGTTATGGCAAAATTCACGAGTTCGGACGATAATCGTTGAATTCGTAAAATTCTCGGAATGGAGGTCGAATTTTGATATTGAGCTTGGAAACATTAGTTTTCAATAGAGACAAGTCTCATTTGGCATTATAGAGTTGCGGACTCAAAAATGACCGAATTCTGACTTAGAACAAAGAAACGAGCGTTGAACGTTCATGAACGTTTATCGTTTTGGTTAAAAATGGACTAATAGGTGAATTTTTAGCAAACGAAGTCAAATAGATAAAATTCTTCCATGAATGCGTAGAGTATGTAATTTGTGAACCGTAGGCTTTTGAACGAGCCAATTCGGACTTATAACGAAGAAGTTATGAGCCCGGGAATCTCACAAAGTTGAAAATCTGTCAAATTTTTCTGAGGCACAGAGTCCGCGCCGCAGCGCGACTTAAAGCAGCAAGGCCCGCTCCACAGCACGTGGCCAAGGTATGACACACTGCTAATTGGTGCCACAGCGCGACCATAACAAAGGAGACTCGCGCCGTAGCGCTGAGTCCGGACCATACACACTGCTAAGTCACGCCGCGGCGTGACACAAAGAAGGAATGCCGGTGCCGCAGCCCCAGCACTATGTAAAGCATAGAGAGGGATGTTTTTGAATATAAATGAAAGGAGAAGTGAATGAAGGCTGAATTAAATCCTTAATCAACTTAATGTAACATCATTGCTAATGATATAAACCTTAGGTATAATACTAAAGGTTGAATATAAGTCAATTGAATGTGAACGTGAATGGTAAGCTATAAGTGTACGTAACCAATAACGATCGAGTCTCGGTTAGTGATGTGATAACATTAGTAAGCCGTGAAGAAGGATGATTAACTTGAAATGAGTTGTATTAATGAAATAATTTTAGTTAAGTTATAGAAGAGAAAGAAGTTAGTAAGAATGATGTAAGTTATAACGATAAGCCGAAACCAATAATAACAAATCTAATACAGGATTAGATTGAGAAAAAGGGTAAGATTCATTAGGAACCATGTATGTTCATTCATGACCTAATGTGGTATATTATGTGGTTATGTGTTGTAGAGACCGTAAAGACTAAAAGGAAAAGTTATTATATGGCAGAATGTAGACGTCAAGGCAAGTTTTTTAGAACGCAACTTGTCTAACCTTCGTGTTAGCCAAGTTTTTCGCGTGATTCATGTTATGAGATGCATGAACTATTTTACTAAAGGGTCGATGCCAGTTTTACCTCGACTAGACTAATCTTGAAGAGTTGATTGATTTATTTACAAGTATTTCAATATAGAATTGTTAACGCTATCCTACACCAATTGTTTGGTACGGATTCAAGGTAAGCCTGAGTATGAATAAACAAATGTATTTTTCATTGATTATTCGATGGGCACGCAAGGTTGCCAAAACTTAAATGTACATACGTTTAATAGGATGTAGTGTTGATCAACATAGAGTACTATGGGCTGATCACCCAGAAGTGCTCGTAAGATATACCGGACTTACGGACTTAGTGCCAGGTTGTCCTTTTCAAAGAAATTAGGAAACACTCATGGTCTTGAGCCAGAATTGATGTTTTACTGAATATTGTTATTGTAAAATGTTTTGAAGGAAAAAGAAGTGTTATTTTGAATTATCGATAGTACTTCATAACTATTGTTCAGTTATTGAAGATATACAATTCCTATGTTTCAAGCATGTTGTTTAAAAGAAATTGTTGTACTTGCTGAGCTTGTTATGGTCACTCTTGCTTGAACCATATGAATGCAGCTAGGACCAAACGAACAGAGGGATCTGACAAGGATAAAGGCAAGACGAAGATGAATGATTAGTTTACCTTGTAATAAACTAGTAAGTTGTATATATTATAGTATGATGAACAAAGAATGTAATGGTTTTAGAACCTGGGGACGGGATGTAATATTATTAATGTAATAAGAATGTCGTTGATTCACACATTTTTATGTCATTTCAATAGAATGAATGTACAGTTATGAGTATCGTGTAGCACCATCTGTCGGGTTGGAAGATACCCAAATTTGGGGGCGTCACAGTGTTGGTATGAAAAGATTAAGTGTGAATATAGAAGAGAAATATATATATCTATATATTGGGAAAATGAGGTTAATAGTTAGTTTAACTATTAAAGAAAGTGAAGAAAATTAGTTATAAAAAAAGGAATATGGTGGCAAAAGAATTTAACTAAATAATATTAGTTAATTAAGATGAAAATTGTAGACACTCAAAATTTTCTACACACTTGTTACTAACATTGCAGGAGGGCAGATTCGTCTTTCGGAGATAACCTTGGAAGACAGCTCACATCCATTCCGGATACTACTGGAAGTTCAGTCTCAACCCCGAAACACACACCGGGAGTATCAATTCCAACCTCAGAGATAACCTCGAGTTTTATCCTTGGAGATAACCCCAAGGAATGCCATTGCAGTTCTGGTGATAACTCCGAAAATGCTTGTTTCAAATGCATGCAATCAGCTTCAATCTCAGACCTCCTGCCAAGGCACTCATTCCAAAGACCTAGAGCTAACACCGGGAAGACAGGCACACTTACAGATGACCTTGCGAAATTCAAACACTTGCAGTAGTCCAATCTCAGATGTAACCCCGAAGCAACGTCTATCATTCAAACCGGAGATAACCCGGTGAGGGCAAAAAATCATCTTGCCACCTCAACCCCAGCACGCCATCTCAAAATTTCATACATACATTTCTACACAGCAATGTCCCACAAGAGCCAAGGAGTTCCAATCCCGAGTGACTATTACGCGTGGTAGCACACCAGATAGAATTTGAAGCTTGAAGACCATGGGCATGGTCCCCTCTTTCTGACATTGTACAACCTCTAATCCCATGTCATTGCATAACTCTCGACAAAAGCGGTCCAAAGAAGGTCTTGTACACCTCGTTCAGATGCTCGGATTGAAGTTCTGCAAGTTTGAGCAGACATCATAGTGCACGAGTGCACGTACTTCGAGACGTAAGGACCCACGAAGCCCGGGGCACCCCGGGTAGCCGTAGGTGCATCTGCAGCTGTCGCAGGTACACCTGTGGCTCCTAGCTCTATAAATATAGAGCTTGGGGTGGCCATTTGTAAGAGAAAAAGAGGCGAGGAAGCCATGTCCAATTTGTTCTGTACACACCCCATATTGAGTGCTTTCTCATTTTTAACACCTGTAGGCCACATATAGCTATATTTTACCGGAAAGAGCTGAGTGTTTATCCATCTAGAGTCATAGAAGCCTGCCTTGGCAGCCCACTGTAATCCTTCTCACACTCTATAAAGCCTTTCTCTTCATCTTTGCACACACTATTCTTCACGTTGAGAGTCGTGTTATGTGTGTATGCCCGAACTTTGGTCCGTGGTTTTCATTTATGTCTGTATATATACACTTATATATGTATATATTTTTATATATGGACTAACATTATCGATTTATGCCTCGATTGAGCCTAGACTTATGTTTGGAGCGTTTACTTGCTTTTATATATATATATATATATATATATATATATATATATATATATATATGAACTGTTGTCGAACTCTATTCGATGAGCCTCGGATTTTTATATCCAGTGCGTTCTTATCGCTTTTATATATATATATAGCGACAAATCGCTGAAATTATAAACCGAGCCGGGATTGAGAAACATCCTGTGCATTTACCACTTATATATATATATTTATATTTTTGTCAGAGTTCGGAGTTTACTTCGTGGCCTTTTACTACTTTATTTACATTTCGTCACTTTGGAGTTTACTTCGTGGCGGTTGATAAATCTTTATCGCTTTATTTACATTTAGTCCCTACCGAGTTTACTTACGTGGCGGTTGATGACGACATTATTGCTTTATTTACATTTCTGATCCCCCATGGAGGTGCTTCGTGGTGGTTGATCATGTCTCTCTATATATATATTTATCGATTTTATATATTTACATTTCCGATCCCCCATGGAGGTGCTTCTTGGTGGTTGATCATGTCTGTATATATATATTTATAGGGTTTATATACATATAACTGCTTACTACTTTTCATATAAACTGCGGCATCATGTGAGCCTAGGAATCATGTGATCACAGATTCAGTCTACTGAATCTAGATTCGGTTCCCGTGATGAACTTTTTCAGCTGTAAGTAGCTTGTACATTATTTACAGTGTTTGAATTTCCTTAGATGGCTGTCATGCCCATGAGGAGTTCGGCACTACTATATATTATTTTCTCGAAGATGCTTCGAATTTCAAAAATAAAAGCAAACAAGCCGAACATTTAATAATAAAATGAAAGTATGAAAAGGTCTCAATTACTAATGAGCACAGGGTTTGAAAAACCTCTTTTACAAAACTTCATTGTTATATCATGTTTAAAACTGAATTTTCATATAAATTCAAACCCTTTGTATATAGATGTGAACGAGGCCTCACACTACTTCTAAATAAATTGCACATTGATCCACACACACACATACACACACACATTCATTTAATAGTTTCTTGAAAAGTGGCGGTCACAGTGGCAACACGGATGTCGGGGGGTGCCTAACACCTTCCCGCCGCATAATCAAACCCCCGAACCTAAATGAATCTTGATTTCATAGACCCATTTAGCAGTGTCGCATCACTAGGTCAATGTGCAAACCTTTTCTCGGTTGTGTTGGTGCAACCAGTTAAAAACACCAACTGACGACTCTTACAGTCAAATCGTCGACATTATACATGTTGGACCTTTTTCACTTGTTTTTTCAAACAAATCTCACATAACATGAGAACAACAAAGAACAAGAAATGAAAAGGGACAAATAAAAATCCCGACATTGACAAAAATTATATTATGGAATAATATAATTTAATTGGTATGCCTTGTTGGTAATGAAATTATTATGAATTTAATCTCGTAAATAAAGCGAGTAATTCACTTAATTTAAATAATGAATTAATGTAAATATAATTATTTTAATAAATGAGAGGGTAATATATTACATATAAATATAAAACGTTTATGTAATGAGTTTGTTTGAACGTGGAGAGAGTTGTGGGGATTTGATGGAGAGATATACGGCTTAATTCTTGTAACTGATAGAGAAATAGAGTCGTGAGTTATGGAGAGTAAGAGAATCTCGCGTCTATTATTATCGCAAATGAGAGTCCAAATGGTCCAAAACTCTTTTTAAAATGTTCGAGATCCGACTTGTTTTGCATTGCAAGCTACGTACATGCGAGATTATGTAGTGAAGCTGAGCTAGTGGCGCGCGAGACTTCTGATAGGGTTGTTGGTCCGATCGACTTTGGCGCCAAGGTGAAGTTTATATTGCCTGGGACGCACGGCCGTGCGACCTTGATATCTGTCATGCTAAGGTTCAATTTTTCTCTGCCTCTCAGTAATGCCTTCCAATGTTGGTTCCTGCATAGACATTAATGCACATGCTTAAGGCATGAATTAGTGGCCACATAATGCTAACATTGTGCAAGTATTCGTCAATCAATTCTTGCTACACATTTAAGCAAGAATATCCAATATCCTTTAACAATGAATTAGACATAACTAACTAACATAAAACAAAATGAATAACTAAAAAAAAATGAATCAATGGGGGTAGAAATGATGGGTTGCCTCCCATCCAGTGCTAGGTTATAGTCAATTAGCTCGACTATCTCTGAATCTCATGTCACATCAAGAATTGAGGTGCCTTCCTTATTGACCACTGCACCTCGAAATTTAATGACCTCAGCTTCCGTCAACGGTTCCACCTTCGATCATGAATTTATGCCCGTTACATAGTTCAACAGTCCATAATTTCTCAGTTTCTGTAATTCATCCTTCGGACCCCAATCCACCAAGTCAACCAAGAAGCATTCTTCTTCATCCGATGGGAACTTTATCGCCTTAAAGACATTAAATGTGACCTCTTGATCATGTACACACATCGTTAGTTCTCCCTTTTGCACATCGATTGAAGTCCTGCCTATGGCTAAGAATGGTCTCCCTAGTATGATTGGTATGCTTTTGTCCTCTTCATAGTCTAGAATGATAAAGTCAGCCGGAAAAATGAACTTGTCCACTTTAACCAACACATCTTTAACAATTCCCCGTGGGTAAGTGATGGATCTATCAGCTAGCTGTAGTGATATGTTTATCGGCCTTGGAGCTGGCAATCCCAACTGATTGAACACTGACAAGGGCATCAAGTTTATACTTGCCCTCAGATCATATAAGCACTTACTAAAGCTCATCTTCCCTATTGTGCACGGAATTGTGAAGCTGCCCGGATCTTTCAGCTTTGGAGGTAATTTCTGTTGGAGCACTGCACTGCATTCCTCTGTCAAGGCTACAATTTCAAACTCATCTAGTCTCCTCTTTCTTGACAATATACCTTTCATGAACTTTGCGTAGCTTGACATTTGTTCCAATGCCTCGACGAATGGTATGTTGATCTGCAGCTTTTTGAACACCTCCAAAAACTTACTGAACTGTTTGTCTTCTTTTTACTTAACTAACCTCTGCGGGTATGGTACTTGAGGCTGCATTGGTTGTACTGGACTCTGGACCTTCACTTCTGAACCTGCTTTGTTCTTCCCTTCCTGCTGAGCCTCAGAATTTTCCAGATTTTCTTCCTTGTCCTTCAACTGTTCTGCCTCGCGCGGCCGCACGATGTCCCCTTGTACTTCACACGCAGGCGCGCGACTTGCAGTGTTTGTCAAGTCTTTCCCAGATCTCAATGTGATTACTTGACACTGCTCCTTCCCGTCTCTCCTTGGATTTGTCTCAGTGTTACTCGAAAATGAACCTTGGGGCCTATTGTTCAGCATGCTTGCCATCTGCCCCATCTGAGTCTCAAGATTCTTGATAGCCACTGCTTGGCTTTTGATCATGACTTCAGTGTTTGCCATGTATTTCAACATCATCTCCTCTATCTCTGATTTCTTCCTTGGCTGTGGTGTAGCTAGAGTGTGATGTTGTTGCTGTTGAGGAAATCCTGGTGGAAACGGTGGTTTTGATGTAAACTGCGGTTGTGATGATTTGTGGTTAAATCGGCTTGGTTTTGTTAAACCGATTTCATTCTTGTTGTCCTTGATTATTTGACCAACTAAAATTCGGGTGGTTGCGGTTGTTGGGGTGGTATGTGTTCTGGAATTAACCTTGGTCTTTTCTGTAGTTGCTCACATACTGTACTGACTCCGAGCTGATAGCACATTGATTCGTGGAGTGTGACCCTGCACAAATTTCACAAACGAAGGCAACTATTTTCACTTTGCTCTCTGCCAAAGTATCAATTTTCTTAGCCATAGCTGCCATCTATGCCGACAACTGTGTAATCGCGTCTACCTCCAACACAGCTGCAACCTTGGGCTGTGGCATCCGAGCTATATGATTCTGATAATCATTCGCATCCATAGTCTCGATAAGCGTGTAGGCCTCGTCATAGCTCTTTGCCCATAATGCCCCTCCTGCGGCTGCATCCACAATCGGTCTCGACTGCCATCCTAACCCGTTGTAAAAGGAATTTATCACCATCCAGTCTGGCATACCGTGATGCGAACATTTTCTGAGCATCTCTTTGTATCGCTCCCATGCCTCATATAAGGACTCGCCCTGCTGTTGCTCAAACTGAGAGATAGCTGTCCTCATCTTTGCAGTCTTGGCCATTGGGAAGAATTTAGCTAAGAATTTCTGTGCCAAATCCTCCCATATAGTGATTGACCCTGACGGCAAGGAATGTAGCCAACTTCTAGCCTTATCCCTCAATGAAAATGGGAATAGCCGTAGTCTTATGGCGTCCTTTGTCACACCGTTATATCTGAATGAGTCGCAGATTTCAATGAAGCTCAATAGGTGTTCATTCAGATCATCCGTAGTAGCACCCCCAAACTGTACTGAGTTCTGCACCATCTGAATAGTTCCTGGTTTGATTTCAAAGGTGTTTGCTGCTATCGCCGGTCTGACTATGCTTGACTGTAGTCCATTTATGTTTGGCATGGAATACTCCCTTAGAGCCCGATGCTCTTCTCTGTGCTCTATTCTCAGTTCTTCCGCCATACTTACTATAGTGCTCTCTAACTGTGCTTGCAAATTTCTCCGCACACTCGCCTTCCAACCTTTTCCATTTATATTATCCTGAGCTGGTGTTAGTTCGAAATTAGAGGATCTTGTGTGCATAAAAATCTACAAGTACCTGCAACCAAAAATGAAACAAAAATAGAAATAAGAAATGAACAGATTTGTCTAAGTCATACAATTTAGCTTTAAATTGATGATAATTATCTAAATTAACGCCTTTCCCCGGCAACGGCGCCAAAAACTTGTTGCCTCTTTTATAGTTCTAATAAAAGTGCTCTAACTCATGCAAGCATACACGGGTCAACGAGTAATACAGAGTAAGTAGAGTATCAATCCCACAGAGAAAGTTGTTAAATTTAAACTATCATGCATCAATTAACTCACCTTATTTATATGCTTAGACTATTAACTAAAATTGTTGAATTAAACTAATTATGATTACCAACTAAAAATAAGGATAATAATGAAATAAATATAATTTGGAAATAATGGGATCCTAACTTCATTTAATATTTCATCTAATCACCATTATCATGCAAGAAGTGTTCAAATATCACAGGAAAATAGCCAAGAGCACGAATAGAGTTATAACCATTTTTCAATGCACTATAACCTACTTACACAACATCTACAGATGTTAGACTCTATGTAATCACCAATACAACCAAAATCACTATATGTCTATGTGAAATTGCAATTATATTGATTTTAAGCACAAGCCCTTATTCTAGCTTATACGGTGAAATAATATATGTCTATCTGGTTCACAAAATACGCAAACCATATACAACAGCCCCATATTCGCATGCTATCATGATTACAATCCATACTCGCATGTTCATTATCAATTCCATATGAGTACTGAGACGAATGGTGATCAAGCATTCATACATGTAAAACAATCATGACAGATATTCCATATGATATGCAAAACAATCCTAACATTTAAGCGTGCAACTAAACTACATATTAAAATCCGTTAGAATCCCATAATGGAGTTTAGTTCATGACTGAACCAAAAGCCATTATGGGATCAACGCTAAACATGATCAATAAACAAACAATTTAAATAAGAAAGATAGAACGATCAAAGCCAATCGCTGAATAGAAACCAATGCTCAACGGTTAAATCCTCATAAAAATCCAATAAACAATAATAAAAATCCACGATGACAGAGAATCCCAAGAAGAAGTAGAGAAATAGACGTTTTGGCTTCGTTCTATGTTGGAATCTCTCCCATGGTGTAAACCCTAGTTTCTATGATGAAAATATGCTAAAAGTTATCAAGTGTACGTCTGACACCAGTCAGAATCGTTTAAAACCTATTACACATCATTTTAATTAAGAATTAAAATTAAAACAAAATTACAAAGACATCGGTCGCGCCAGCACAACCGACGCCGATAGCTTTATCCGTCTCGCGGTCGCGAGACTTATAGAAAGTCTTCCCTTGTTCAGCTAGCCTCTCACGCGGGCGCACGCTCCTACCTCGCGCCTGCAAGAACTTATGAGAAGTCAAGAGTGTCTGCATTTGGGTACTCACATGTGCGCGCTCCTCAGTCGATTCGCCACGCGACCTGCCATGGCTTGCACTCTCGCAGTTTCAGTTCGGATTTGCTTCATTATGCTTTGTTGCTATTTTTTCTTTCATTGCTTGATCTCCTTGCTCCATTGCACCTCCATGCTTCATTGTACCTCTATGCCATGCACATCCTCGCTTGTGACTCGCCTTCACGCATCCGTTAGCCTCTAATTCCACTAAAATTAAGCCGATTCCTGCACTTATTCACCAAAAGGAGTTTTAAGTAAATGCAATGCGAAATAACATGAAATGCAACTAAAACACAATAAAATGTACTCGAGATGGGCACAATTTTCATGAATTGGTATACAATAAGTAGGTAAAAATACCACTTATCATATAGGCAAGAAATGAGCAGACTTGGTTAATCTATCAATAATAACCCAAATCACATCTATACCTAGAGAAACCTTGGGAAGACCCGTAACGAAATCCATATTAATGTGTTCCCACTTACATTTTGGAATCTCAAGTGGTTGCAATGGACCCTTTGGCATTTGATACTCTGCCTTTACATGTTGACAAGTTAAACACCTCAAGATAAACTTTGCGATCTCTCTCTTCATATCGTTCCACCAAAATGTATGTCGAAGATTATGATACATTTTGATACTCCCAAGATGGATTGCAAATGGTGTGTTGTGTGCCTCCATCATGATTCTATGCTTCAAGTCAGAATCGTTAGGAACGCAAATTCTAGAGTTGACTCGAAGTATTCCTTCTTCATCCATTCCCGCTTCTGTAATTGCACCTTCTTGTACTTTCTTCTTCATACGCATCAGCCCCAGGTCCGTAGCTTGAGCAGCTTTAACTTTATTGATTAAAGTCGGTTTTACTCGTATATTTGATATCATCACGTGGGTACTTGGAGCCTTTAACTCTATCTCCATCCTTTTTATGTCGTACAAAATGGGCCTTTGTGTTAACAACATTGCACTCGTACCCGCATATGATCTTTTACTCAATGCGTCAGCTACAACGTTTGCTTTTCCAAGATGATATTGAATGCTATGGTCATAATCCTTCAACAGCTCGAGCCAACGTCGTTGCCGCATGTTGAGTTCCTTTTGGGTGAAGAAATATTTGAGGCTTTTATGATCCGTATAAATCTCTACTTTCTCCCCATACAGGTAGTGTCTCCAGATTTTCAACGCAAAAATGACTGCTGCCAACTCCAGATCATGAGTAGGATAATTCCTCTCATATTCTTTGAGTTATCGTGAGGTATAGGCTATGACTTTCCCATGTTGCATGAGAACACATCTTAACCCTTTGCCTAAAGCATCGCTGTAGATAACAAATCCATCCGAACCAGATGGTATTTTTAGAATAGGTGCCAACATGAGTCTCCTCTTAAGCTCTTGGAAACTCTTCTCTCATTCCTCGCTCCATACAAATTTGTATCTTTCCGAGTCAGCCGAGTTAACGGAGTAGCGATTCGAGAAAATCCTTCCACAAATCTCCGATAATAACCAGCTAAGCCCAAAAAGCTAAGCACTTCGGTTACCGACTTCGGTTTCTCCCAACTTTGTATTGCTTCAATCTTCGTCGGGTCAACAAATACTCCATGTTTTGACACCACGTGCCCAAGGAATGCTACTTCCTTAAGCCAGAATTTGCATTTCTTCAGCTTGGCATATAGCTTGTTGTCACGAAGTCTTTGAAGTACCAGCTTCAAATGGTGCTCAAGATCTTCACGGCTTTTGGAATAGATGAGGATGTCATCAATAAAGACAATAACGAACTGATCCAAATATTCCTTGAATACACGGTTCTTCATATCCATGAAAGCAGCAGGAGCATTAGTCAATCCAAAAGACATGACCAAGAATTCATAATGCCCGTACCGAGTCCTGAAGGCAGTCTTTGGAATATCCTCAATTTTAATCTTTAGCTGATGATATCCAGAATGAAGATCGATCTTTGAAAAGAATTGTGCTCCTTGCAACTGGTCGAATAGGTCATCAATACGAGGTAGGGGATACCTATTCTTGATGGTGATATGGTTTAATTCCCGATAGTCAATACAAAGTCGCATACTCCCATCTTTCTTTTTTACAAATAAAACAGGAGCACCCCAAGGGGATGTACTAGGACGAATGAAACCGATGTCTAACAATTCCTGTAGTTGGACTTTTAACTCTTAAAGTTCAATAGGAGCCATTCGATATGGGGTTTTAGAAATGGGCTTTGTACCCGGTTCAAGATCAATAAAGAATTCAACTTCTTGTTCAAGGGGTAGACCAGGAAGTTCTTCCGGAAATACGTCAGGAAATTCATTAACAACAGGAATATTATTCAAATCTGACGTGTTTTTGTTCAAGTCCATAATATGGGCTAAGAAAGCTTGACATCAATTTTTCAATAAACGAATAGCATTATGGCTTGATATGACAGTGACTGATTTTAGTGGTTTAGTTGCTTGAATTCGTATAACAGGTTGGTTAGAAATATGAAAACTAACATCTTACGAAAACAATCAATTTTGGTATGATGAGTGGTTAACCAATCAATCCCTAAAATCACATCAAATGCAAGTATCTTTAAAGAGATAAGATCAACAGATAATGTGATTGTGCCAACTTGGATCAAGCAAGATTTATAAACTGTAGATGTAACAAAGGTTTCATCCAACGGAGTTTCAACAGATAAGTTAAAGTCCAATTTCTTCGGAGTCAAGTTTAAATGTTGAGCACAAGCAGGAGAGATAAAAGAATGGGTAGAACCGGTATCTAGTAAGGTATAAACTTCGCAAGAGTTCAAGATTAGCTTACCCGTGATCACCTAGTTCGGGTTTCTCGCATTTTGGCCAGTCACGACAAACGCCCTTCCTTGAACCACCGACTTTGTTTTGTCCGTAGTCTCCTTTGGTGTCGTCGTCCCAGTTGGACTTGACTTCGCTACCGAACAAAATTGGGCTATATGACCATCTTTTCCACAATTAAAACACACCTTAGAAGGCTGTGAACAGTTTGGACTTATATGTCCCTCCTCTCCGCATCTGTAGCATCTAACTGGCGGTCGTTCTCCTCCCCTAGAATTTGTTGTTGGTACTGGTGCTGCTGCTGATGTCTTCCTGTCATTGTTGAATCTCCTCTTTTTGAAATTTCTACTTGACTCACCTCTCCTATTATCATGGCCACGATTACCACCCGAGTGGTTACCGCTTTTTTCTGTATTCTTCCCTCCTCGCTGGTTATCATCTCTCCGATGACTGCTGTCACCGGTATGACCCTGGTTGTGGTCCCTCAGTTGAACATACTCAATATCACGCTCTAATAATTGAGCACTGTTTACAACATCTGAATATAAATTTTTTTTATGAGAGATAAGATATTATCGAATCTCGGGTTTTAGACCTCTCAGAAACATCCGCGTCATACGTTCCTCATTTTCTACCAAATGAGGTGCAAACCTGGATAACTCCGCAAACTTCGCCTCGTACTGGGACACCGTCGTGTTGTTCTGTTCCAGTCTAATAAACTCTACCTCCTTCATATGACGAATACTTTCAGGAAAGTACCTGTCATTGAACAGTTTCTAAAATTTTTCCCAAGACATGTTGAGTGCGGTTTGGGTGAGTACGCCCATAGATTCCCACCGAGAATCGCCTCACCACGAAACACAAAGGTGGCGAATGGAACCTTCTGTTCCTCCGTGCAGCCCAAGACATCGAATATCTTGGTAATTTGCTTAAGCCACGTTTCTGCCTTAATCAGATCGGGCTTTCTCCAGAAATTTGGTGGTCCCAACTCCTTGAACTGCTTGGCTGTGACAAACCGCGTGTTGCTATCATTTTCACCCGTATTTTGTACACGAGTCTCCCTCGCCTGATTTTGCATGAATTGCAAAAAGCTTTTAAACACCGCATCATTCATCGTTTGTTCGGTAGTGTTATTTATAGGAGGAATATTGCCTTCCTGTTGCACGTTCTCTTGGTTGGTAATCAATGGTTGTTCCACAGTCTCATAGACTCCATTGTTAACGTTCTCAGCTGCCATTCTTAAAAATTGCCATAAAACAGGGGTTAATTAAACAGATTAAAATATCACATAATATCCTTATATTATGACCGACCAACAAATAAGCTTAGGTAGGACACACTAGTGAAGGATTTACTCGTCTCTCCCCTCCTAGTTCTATTCCCACGATCTCGCTTGAGAGACCATATCCCTAAGCTCGATACTAAGCTGTGACGCCCCAAAATAGGTATACATCACCCATTCGAAAGTCGCCAAATACATGGTACAGAAAACAACTACAACTTTATTACAATTGTCGTGCAAAATACGACAACACATACTGTAAGTTTAAATACAAATATTGTCTTCTAGACAATATCCACACCCAAATAAAGTCCTCATTACAATTATTGATGCACTATTTTACAAAAATAGTGAGGACTGCTAAAACAACTGTCTAGGACCATCACTCTATACCCCGACTGGTTCCTGCTATTTTCTCGCTCCCTGAGAAGAAAAATGGAACAAAAAGGAAAAGGGTGAGCTTAACTAGCCCAGTAAAGAATATTATGACTAAGATAATATAAAATAAATTATCCTTAGTCTTCAACAGGGAAAAATCTGATAGAATATAATCAACAACAAGTTTTAGATCAACAACTACAGCGAAAACAACAATTCATTAGAAGAGTTAAGTAGAGAATGAAATCTACCATCATCTATGAATTAAAAAGTCCATTATCAATATTTTATCCCTGTAACATCAATCAATATACATCTTGAAGCAAATATTCATCTTTGCACTACGAGCCAAAGATATTCAATTGTATCACCAGTTGGTCATGTTCACCTCAACACATGTTCATCTTTGCACTACTGGCCAAAGATATTCATCAGGTATCATTCATCTTTGCACTACAGGCCAAAGATATTCATCAAGTATCACCATTAAGGACTGAGGATGATGAAAAACATTTTAGAGAACGTGTAAGACCCTAACTTTTATGAATAAAGAATAATTTTCTCGAAATATATTTTTGAATATTATGGTGTGGATTTGATATAATGTTATAGTTGTGGGTAATGTTTACAAATTTTGCAAAGTAAACAAGTAGTTATATAATATTCGATTGGTCAGGGAATATTCGTTTTAATAGGGAATATTAAATGCGACGCAAGACAATCATTAGTGGACCCACAACCAAGTATTATCATGATTAGAAAATGATGAAATTATCTTTTATAAAAATAACGGCGGAAGTTTTATTGTTAAACTATTGAACTACCCGGTAGTAAAAGAAATACGATGTCTGGCGTGGTTGCATAAGTAGCACACGGTATTGATTATGGATGCTTACGTGAGAAGTCACTTTCGGTTATACTCAATTATTACTACAAGAACTCATCGCATCATATCTCTCATATTATTGATTCGATTATTGTCACAAAGATCATCTTCATAATATGTTATATTATTAAATCAATAATTGAGACGATAAAGTTATTCATATTATTAAATGGTAATATTTACAATGTCTAGAAGTTACATCGAGGAGAGATTTGGTCATCTAATCACATGCTACAATAAGGAGAGAAATCCTTATCGGAAAGCCCCTCTTTCCAGGAGCGACACGGTTGTTAAATATTGTGAGTTATAATATTAATGATGAATAAGTTCGTGTTGATTAAAGATGAAATTTATAGTTCCATTGTGTTGGAATTATTAGTGTTAGTGGAAATCGACATCTATTCCGATGATAATTGATGTCTGGGGTTATATTGATAAATCGGGTAATTAATCGGATAAATAAGCAATTAATTGCTGCTAATTCACATGCTTATATAACTATTTGTTCACATGTGTGTACTATTGAATCACATTCTTGTACTATTAGGGGAGTTGGTGCAAGATTGATAATACTTGCATGACTAAGTTAAAAATGGAGGTATAGATGGAGGTACTATAATATAATTCGTATTTTCACATGATTATAACTATTGATTCACATGATTGAACTATTGATTCACATTATTTACTGTGACGCCCCCAAAATAGGTATACATCACCTATCTTGGGTCGCCAGAAAATACATGGTACAGAATATAAATACAACTTCATTATACAACAGTCGTGTAAAATACGACAAAACATAGCTGAGAGTTTAAACAAGCATATTGTCATCTAGACAATATCCACACTCAATGGAGTCCTCATTACAATTATTATCACACTATTCCATAGAATAGTGAGGACTATTAATGCTATCATCTGGACCGTCAATCTGTTCCCCGACTCGTCCCAGCTATATTCTCATTTCCTGAAGAGAACAGTGAAAGAAAGGGTGAACTCAACTAGCCTAGTAATAAATTTTATAACTAAGATAATGCAGAATAAATTATCAATAGCCTTCAACAATGTTAAACTGATAAAATACAATAAACATCAAGTTTAACTGCAGCGGAATAAGCAATCCATTAGAAGAGTCAAGTAGAGCATGATATCTACTATCTTTTATGATTTAAAATATTTTCTTCAATTTTTATCGCTGAGACTCAGCTTAATAAATAAACCACATCATCGAATCATCTATGCACTACGGGCCAAGGATATTCATTTAATCATCAATGGTCATGACTATACCGAATAATCCCTGGTCATAATCATACCAAAAACTGTCCATCAATGCACTACAGGCCACTGAGGACTTTTACCACATCATTTATAACATTACAGGTCATGATTATACCGAATGATCCCTGGTCATAATCATACCAAGTCCATCTATGCACGTAAGCCAATGATACTCATCAATCAATAGTTCATCTTTTCACGTAAGCCAAAGATATACAATTGTAAAATTAATAATCAATAATCCATCTTTGGACGTAAGCCAAAGATGACTTTCATCACAATATAAGCATGAGGATGATGACAATGATATAAGCATTTATCAAACGAAAATAAGGATAAATATTAAAGACTTTAAATTTATCCAAATATTATCAATCACTTAATAAACTCATAATCTAATATTATTAATATTATAACAATATTTTAATCACCTCTTAAACTTATAAACAATTTATTTCAATTGTTTACACTTTAACAAATAATGCATTTAATCATTCAAAAATGCTATACTCATAAGATTTCATCACCAATGATCAAATCCTCATCAAAAATCAGATATACCCTATATAGGATTCCCAAGCCATAAAATCCTATTTTCCAATTTTGTTAATTTACATAACATATTTAATTCATTTACTCATAACTAGTTCATTTTCATGAAAAATACCAAATCAGTCCCAAAAATATTTCTTTTCTAGGATTTAGCAGAATATAGTTCCATATTGAACATATATTTTTCTCAGAATTTTTAAAATTCATTTACTATTTTTCATATGGCCAAAACTGCCGAATATTTAGACATTTATCATAAATTATACTTTTGTTCAAAAATTCCGAAATTTACAGGGTATACTCTTGTTATATACATGTACTCCCAATAAAATTTTTACCAATTTTAGAGTTAACCACAAAGAGTTATAAGGGTTTACTTTTAAAATAGTCTTTTCCCATAAAATCCATAACTCTTAATCTATACATTCAAAAATCTCTATTTTTGGACACAATCTAGAAATCTCGTCAAATTATTATTTCAAAATTTTTCAGAATATTTGAGGGTCAGAAAAATTACAAAACTGCCTCTGGTAGAAACCCCTTTTGAATGAAAATACTATTCATATGAATACAAATGATCATTCACCATGTATGCAGAATCCACATGACAAAAGTTATTTCAATGTAATAATAAAGAATGGAATAATGTAAGAATTCACCATGCATGCGATAGATCAGCATAAATAAAAGTTATTCTCAATGTAATAATAAAGAATGGAACTAGGTCATGCGTAAGAAACATGCATGCATGTGATATTCCAATGTAATAATAATAAAGAATGGAACCAGTGTCATGCAGTAAACCGCGCATGTACATGATATTCCAATGTAATAATAAAGAATGGAACAAAGTCATGCGCATATAAACCGCATGCATGTGATATTCCAATGTAATAATAAAGAATGGAATAACAACTTGAGAATTCACTGCATGCGATCGATCAAGCATACAGATAGGTTATTCCAACAGAATAATAAAGAATGAAATAACAGAAGAATTTTACCATGTATGCGGTACTTCGCATAGATAGGTTATTCCAACATAATAATAAGGAATGGAATAACAATAACTCTCTTCATGAATACGAAAGAAATAATACCCCATACCTTAGAAGAAACTGGATATTGGAATAGTGAGGTAGCAGACTTCTCTTCTTCTTTCTCTCTATAATTTTTCTCTATAATAATTGCTCTAAAGATTTAGTGAATTGATGAGAAATGAAGGAAGAATGAGCTTCTATTTATAGGAAAATATAGTTTTGATAATTGCAGGTTTTGGGGCACGAAATATTACAGTATAATACCTTCCTCTTTTTTTTCATTTTTAATTTAGTCCTGCAAGTATTATCAAACTTGCACCACCTCCCCTAATAGTAAATAATGTGAATCAATAGTTCAATCATGTGAATCAATAGTTATAATCATGTGAAAATACGAATTACAGTATAGTACCTCCATCTATACCTCCATTTTTAACTTAGTCATGCAAGTATTATCAATCTTGCACCAACTCCCCTAATAGTACAAGAATGTGATTCAATAGTACACACATGTGAACAAATAGTTATATAAGCATGTGAATTAGCAGCAATTAATTGCTTATTTATCCGATTAATTACCCGATTTATCAATATAACCCCAGACATCAATTATCATCGAAATAGATGTCGATTTCCACTAACACTAATAATTCTAACACAATGGAACTATCAATTTCATCTTTAATCAACACGAACTTATTCATCATTAATATTATAACTCACAATAATTAACAACCAGGTCGTTCCCAGGAAAGAGGGGGCTTTTCGATAAGGATTTCTCCTTATTGGCGCGCAATTAGATAGCCAAACCTCTCCTTGACAGAACTTCTAGACATTGTAAATATTGTAATTTAATAATATGAATAACTTTGTCGTCTCAATTATTGATTTAATAATATATCATATTATGCAGATGATACTGTGATAATAATCGAATCAATAATATGAGAGATATGATGCAACAATTACTGTAACAATAATTTAGTATAACTAAGTGACTTCTTACGTAAGCATCAATAATCAATACCGTGTGCTACTATGCAACCACGTGTATTACTGTATTTTTACTACCAGGTAGTTCAACAGTTTTAACTGTAACACTTTCGCCATTATTTTTATAAAAAGATAATTCTGTCGTTTTCTAACTACGACAATACTTCCGTTGTGGGGTCCACCAATGATTGTGCCATCGTACGGATATTCCCTGACAAAAAGAATATTCCCCGACCAATCGAATATTATATAACCACTTGCTTACTTTTCAAAATTTGTAAATATTACCCACAACTATAACATTATATCAAATGCACACCATAATATTCAAAAAAAATATTTTGAGAAATTTAAATCTTTATTCATAAAATTTGGGGTCTCACAATCTCCCCTCATGAAATTTCGCCCTCGAAATTTATGTACGTACCTGGTATGCCGAAGAGATGAGGATACCTTGACTTCATTTCAGATTCTAACTCTTGAGGTATAACCTTTGAGTGTTAAATACGATCCTTCTTATCCAAGATTTTAACACGTATCTCCTCATACGTTAAATCTTCTGCTATCTCGTCTAGTTCTAATTTAATAATGTGGTTCGGGTCATCCATATATTTACGTAAAATCGATACGTGAAAAACGTTATGAACACGCGACATACTTGGCGGTAAAACGAGTCTATAGGTCACAGTTCCTACTCAATCAAGGATTTCAAATGGGCCAATAAAATTGAGGGTTGAGATTTCCTCTCTTCATTGATTCTTGCTTCTAGAATAACGCCCTCTTGAACCTTCTTCTTCACATTCAACAGCTCTGAGTATGTAGCTTGCACGACTTTAACTTTATCAATTAAAGTCGATTCTACTCGTATATTTGATATCACCACATGGGTCCTTAGAGTCTTTAACTCTATTTTAATCATTTGTAAGTTATACGAAATAGGTTTTTGTGTTAACAACATCACACTCATAAACGTATACGATCTTTTACTCAATGCGTCAGCTACCACGTTCGCTCTTCCACGATGATATTTAATGGTATAGTTGTAATCTTCAACAGCTCGAGCCAACGTCTTTGGCGCATTATTCGTTCATTTTGGTTAAAGAAATATTTAAGGGTTGAAGAAATGAGTTTTGTACTAGGGTCAATACAAAATTCAATTTCACACTCTAGGGGTAGGCTAAGAAGTCTTCAAGAATACGTCAGGAAATTTATTAACGATAGAAATATCATTTAAAAAACTGTGACTCTCATCCAAGACTTGGATAGCACATGAAATGAAGGTTTCTCCTAATGAAGTTTCAATCGATAAGTCAAAGTCTAACTTCTCTAGAGTTAAATTTAAACGTTGAGTGCAAGCAAGAGAGATAAAATAATGGGTAGAACCGGTAACTAATAATGTATAGACTTCGCAAGAATTTATAATTAACTAATCCGTGCTAACTTCGTTCGGGTTACTCACTTTTTGAGAAGTCACGAAAAATGCTCTTCCTGAAACCACTGACTTTGTTTTGTCCGTATCCGCCTTTGGTGCCACCATCCCGGCTGTACTTGACTTTGGTGCACGACAAAATCGGGCTCGGTGACCTTCTTTTCCACAATTGTAACATGCTTTGACTGCGATCACGCAGTTTGAACGATACGTCCCTCCCTCCTCATTTGAAGCATACAATTGGTGGTCGTTCTCCTTCCTGAAAAAAACGGGTGTCAGGTTTGTCTTTCCATCGTTGTTGAACCTTCTCTTCTTGAAATTTCCACTCCTATTATCTTGGCCATGATTACCACCAAAGTGGTTACCATTCTTGGCATGATAGTTTCCCCCACGATGGTTATCATTGTTACGATGGCCGTTGGTACGATTATTATCGTGTTGTTGGTCATTGCCTTTTGGTTGTGCTGACTCATTATCGCGCTCTAATAATTGAGCCCTATTCACAACATCAGAATATAAACAAAGTTTGTGAGAAATGAGGTATTGACGTATATCGGGTTTCAAACCTCTTAGAAACATTCGTGTCATTCGCTCCTCATTATCGACCAAATGGGATGCAAATAGGGATAACTCCGCAAATTTAGCCTTGTATTGCGACACGGTCATATTGTTTTTCTCCAACTTGATGAAGTCCACCTCTTTCATGTGACGAATACTTTTGGGAAAGTACGTGTCGTTGAACAACTCTTAGAACTTCTCCCAAGACATCTTGAAAAGGCCAGTGAGTACGCTTTTACTGATTCCCACCAAGAAATCCTCTTCACGCAACATAAAGGTGGCAAAGGGAACCTTTTGCTCCTCGGAGCATCCCAAGACATCAAATATCTTGGTGATCTGCTTTAACCACGTCTCTGCCTTAAGTGGTTCTGGCTTTCCCAAAAACTCAGGTGGTCCCAGCTCCTTGAACTGCTTAGCGGTGACCAACCGTGAGTTTCCATTGTTTCCACCTGCATTTTGAACAGGAGTCTCTCTCGCCTGATGTTGCATGAATTGCATAAAGCCTCTGAACATCTCATCATTCATCATCTGATCGGTGTTGTTATTTACCTGAGGATTATTGTCTTCCTGTTGCACATTATCTTGGGTATTGATCGTTGGTGACTCAACGATCTCATGTGCTTCATTACAGATCTCAACATTTTCAGATGCCATTTTCAAACATTGTCACAAAACAAGGGTTAATTGATATATCACATATTATTCTTATACTCTGACCGACCAATTAAATATAACATAAACTTAGGTAGGTCATACTAGCAAAGGAATTCCCCGTCTCTCCCCTCCTAGTTCTTGTCTCACATCTCAGCCAAGGATCATATCCCTAAGATTTGATACCAACTGTGACGCCCCCAAAATAGGTATACATCACCCATCTTGGGTCGCCAAAAAATACATGGTAAAGAATACAAATACAACATAATTATACAACAGTCGTGTAAAATATGACAAAACATAGTTGAGAGTTTAAACAAGAATATTGTCATCTAGACAATATCCATACTCAATGGAGTCCTCATTACAATTATTATCACACTATTCCATAGAATAGTGAGGACTACTAATGTTATCAGCTGGACCGACAATCCGTTCCCCGACTCGTCCCAGCTATATTCTCATTTCTTGAAGAGCACAGTGAAAGAAAGGGTGAGCTCAACTAGCCCAGTAAGAAATATTATGACTAAGATAATGCAGAATAAATTATCATTAGCCTTCAACAATGTTAAACTGATAAAATACAAAAACATCAAGTTTAACTGCAGCGGAATAAGCAATCCATTAGAAGAGTCAAGTAGAGCATGATATCTACTATCTTTTATGATTTAAAATATTTTCATCAATTTTTATCACTGAGACTCAACTTAATAAATAAACCACATCACCGAATCATCCCTGCACTACAGGTCAAGGATATTCATTTAATTATCAATGGTCATGACTATACCGAATAATCCCTGGTCATAATCATACCAAAAACTGTCCATTAATGCACTACAGGCCACTGAGGACTTTTACCACATCATTTATAACATTACAAGTCATGATTATACCGAATGATCCCTGGACATAATCATACCAAGTCCATCTATGCACGTAAGCCAAAGATGACTTTCATCACAATATAAGCATGAGGATGATGACAATGACATAATAATTCAATAAAACAAGTTCAAGAATAAATTTTAAAGATATATAAGTTAATTTATCCTGAAATCAATTACGTCCAAATTGTCAACATGATACTGCTTTGTGGAGTAAAATTCAAGAATAATATTCATGTATCAAAAATAATTTGGACAGAAAAGAAATATATTTTTCGGGTGAATAGTACCCCGTGAATAGTACTTCAGGAATAGTACCCCGTGAATAGTACCCCGACACAAAAAGTATCCCGAATACTCGAGTGAATAATACCAAAGTGAATAGTAACCGAGTGAATAGTAACTCGTAAAAAAATACCAAAGAAAATGATATTCCATGACGAGTACAAAAGAAATGATATCTCATATGAGTATAATAGATTATATGAAACTGCAAATGGATTTTCACCCGCCATGCGGTAATCCACGTAAACAAATCATTTCCACAATTTAATAAGGAATGAATACGAAGGATCATTCACCATGCATGCGGTAATCCACATAGACAGGTTATTCCAACATAATAATAAAGAATGGAATAACAAAAAATTCACTAGGCATGTGATAGACCGCACAGACAGGTTATTCCCAATAGAATAATAAAGAATGGAACCAGGTCATGCTTAATCCGCACAAACAGGATATTTCAACAGAATAATAAAGAATGGAATAACAACAGAATTCACCATGTATGCGATTAGCATGTATGTGTTATTCAACGTAATAATAAATAATGGAACTAGTAAATGCGTGCATGTAATACGCATGGGCATGATATTCCAATGTAATAATAAAGAATGGAATAATGAAGAATTTTACCATGTATGCGGTACTTGCAGATGACAAAGTTATTCCAACATAATAATAAAGAATGGAATAATGAGAAGAATTTGACCATGTATGCAGATTGCTTTGCATATACATGTTATTCCAACATAATAATAAAGAATGGAATAAATGTAAGAATTTCACCATGTATGCGAGCTTCAGATAGACAAAGTTATTCCAACATAATAATATAGAATGGAATAACAGAAGCTCTCTTCATGAATATGAAAGAAATAATACCCCTTACCTTAGAAAGAAGAGTATTCCGACTGGTAGGGCGAGGATATTCTTGAAGAAAACTTATATTGTTTTCTACGCTCAAAGAAACTAGATATTAGAATAGTGAGGTAGCAGACTTCTCTTCTTCTTTCTCTCTATAATTTCTCTCTATAATAATTGCTCTAAAGCTTTAGTGAATTGGTGAGAAATGAAGGAAGAATGAGCTTCTATTTATAGAAAAATATAGTTTCGATAATTGCACGTTTTGGGGCACGAAATATTACAGTATAATACCTTCCTCTTTTTCTTCATTTTTAATTTAGTCATGCAAGTATTATCAAACTTGCACCACCTCCCCTAATAGTAAATAATGTGAATCAATAGTTTAATCATGTGAATCAATAGTTATAATCATGTGAAAATACGAATTATAGTACCTCCATCTATACCTCAATTTTTAACTTAGTCATGCAAGTATTATCAATCTTGCACCAACTCTCCTAATAGTAAAAGAATGTGATTCAATAGTACACACATGTGAACAAATAGTTATATAAGCATGTGAATTAGTAGCAATTAATTGCTCATTTATCCGATTAATTACCCGATTTATCAATATAACCCCCAGACATCAATTATCATCGGAATAGATGTCGATTTCCACTAACACTAATAATTCCAACACAATGGAACTATCAATTTCATCTTTAATCAACATTTAACTTATTCATCATTAATATTATAACTCACAATATTTAACAACCAGTCATTCAGAAAGATGGGGCTTTTCGATAAGGATTTCTCCTTATTGGCGCGCAATTAGATGACCAAACCTCTCCTTGACAGAACTTCTAGACATTATAAATATTATAATTTAATAATATGAATAACTTTATCGTCTCAATTATTGATTTAATAATATATCATATTATGCAGATGATACTATGACAATAATCGAATTAATAATATGAGAGATATGATGCAACAATTACTGTAGCAATAATTAAGTATAACTGAGTGACTTCTTATGTAAGCATCAATAATCAATACCGTGTGCTACTATGCAACCACGCGTATTACTATACTTTTACTACCGGATAGTTCAACAGTTTTAACAGTAACACTTTCGCTAGTTATTTTTATAAAAGATAATTACATCGCTTTTTAACTACGACAATACTTCCGTTGTGGGGTCCACCAATGATTGTGCCATCGTATGGATATTCCCCGACCAAAAGAATATTCCCCGACCAATCGAATATTATATAACCACTTGTTTACTTTTCAAAATTTGTAAATATTACCCACAAATATAACATTATATCAAATCCACACCATAATATTCAAAAAATATATTTCAAAAAATTTAAATCTTTATTCATAAAATTTGGGGTCTCACATTTACTATTAGGGGAGGTGGTGCAAGTTTGATAATACTTTCAGGACTAAATTAAAAATGAAAGAAAAGTTGAAGGTATTGTACTGTAATATTTCGAGCCCCAAAACGTGCAATTATTGAAACTATATTTTCCTATAAATAGAAGCTCATTCTTCCTTCATTTCTCACCAATTCACTAAAGCTATAGAGCAATTATTATAGAGAGAAATTATAGAGAGAAAGAAGAAGAGAAGTCTGCTACCTCTCTACTCCAAAGATCCAATTTCTTTCTAAGGTAAGGGGTATTATTTCTTTCAGATTCATGAATAGAGCTTCATTATTCCATTCTTTATTATTATGTTGAACAACTCGTCTACGCTAAGCAATCGTATATATGGTAAAATTCTTCGTTATTCCATTCTTTATTATTATATTGGAATAACTCTGCTCTATGGCAAGTCAATAGAATACATGGTGAAATTCTTTCGTTATTTCATTCTTTATTATTCATTGGAATATCTCATTCAGGCGGATTACGCTTAGACTGGTTCCATTCTTTATTATTACGTTGGAATAACTCGTCATGCGATCTATCGCATGCATGGTGAATTCTTTGTTATTTCATTCTTTATTATTCTATTGGAATATCCTGTTTGTGGGGATTACGCTGGACCTGGTTCCATTCTTTATTATTCTCATTTGAATAACCGTGCATAAGGCCTCATCGCATGCATGGTGAATTCTTCTGTTATTCTATTCTTTATTATTCTGTTGGAATATCCCGTCTGTGCGGATTACACATGACCTGGTTCCATTCTTTATTATTCTGTTGGAATGACCTATCTTTGTGGATTATCACATGCATGGTGAATGATCCTTCGTATTCATTCCCTATTAAATTGTGGAAATGATCTGTCTACGTGGATTACCGCATGGCGGGTGAAAATACATTTGCAGTTTCATATATTCTATGATACTCATTTGGTTAAAGTTTTAGCTTCTATACTCCATGAAATTAGTAGAGTATCCTAGATATTTACGCTTCATCCAGTATCTTTTCATGGAAATATTCTTCTGAGCATTCTTGAATTTTACTCCACAAAGCAGTATCATGTTGATAATTTGGACATAATTGATTTCAAGATAAATTAACTTATAAATCTTTAAAATTTATTCTTGAACTTGTTTTATTGAATTATTATGTCATTGTCATCATCCTCATGCTTATATTGTGATGAAAGTCATCTTTGGCTTACGTGCATAGATGGACTTGGTATGATTATGACCAGGGATTATTCGGTATAATCGTGACCTATAATGTTATAAATGATGTGGTAAAAGTCCTCAAGAATTTGTAGTGCATTGATGGATAGTTTTGGTATGATTAAGACCGAGGATTATTCTAAGATAGTCATGACCATTGATGATTTAATGAATATCCTTAGCCAGTAGTGTAGGGATGACTCGATGATGTGGTTTATTTATTGTTCGAGTCTCGCCGATAAAAATTGATGAAAACATTTTAAATCATAGAAGATAGTAGATATCATGCTCTACTTGACTCTTCTAGTGGATTGCTTATTCACCGCAGCTTAAACTTGATGTCTATTATATTTTATCGGTTTAACATTGTTGAAGACTAATGATAATTTATTCTCGCATTATCTTAGTCATAATATTTCTTATCGACCTAGTTGAGCTCACCTTTTCTTTCACCGTTTTCTCTTCGTGAAATGAGAATGTAGCCGGACTAGTCTGGGACGGAGTGATTTCATCCAGATGATAACATTAGTAGTCCTCACTATTCTGTTAAATAGTGTGACAATAAATGTAATGTGGACTCCATTGAGTGGATATTGTCTAGATGACAATATTCTTATTAAAACTCTTAGATTATGTTTTGTCGTATTTTACACGACTGTTGTATAATTAAGTTGTATTTTAATATTGTACCATGTATTTGGCGACTCAAGATGGGTGATGTATACCTATTTTGGGGGCGTCACAGAATGAATCCAGTGAGACATTAGGACAAATATTAGGGATTCGTATTTCGGTTTATCCAAATTCAATAATACTCCATAATAACCAAGTGTGAAGTAGAATTCAAAAATAAAGATCAAAACATGGATACAATCAAAGATAGTAACCATAAAAGACATTTGGGACGAAAAAGAGAAAATTTTATTTTTCGGTGAATAGTGCCGTATTTGTGAATAGTCAGATATCGTGAATAGTAAACTCAGCACAAAAAGGTAGAAATTCCACAATAAAATTCATAACAATATCTCAAAGATAATGATATTCAAGAAAATAATATCATTTAAGAAGAAAATAACATCCCTTACCTCAAAGAAAGCGAAGATTTTGAATGAAAGGTGGGATGTGATCTTTGAATGAAACTTGTACTAAATAGCAACTCTCAAAGTATCTAAATACTCACAAAATACGCTCGATAATATAGAGAGAGAAAGAGAGAAAGCTTATGTTTCTGGTGTGATTTTCAATTCTAACCTAAACACCTATTTATAGGAAAATGCTAGCACGCCAAAGCAGACTTGACCTGCTACATGATGGCTTTACCTACTACTATTGCCACCCACCACATTTGAAATAAAATTTGAATACATTTCTCACCAACCAAAAGTGGGGCCCACTCAATTCTAGAATTTTCCACAAAAAATCATTTATAACAAAATTTCCAAATTAGTCACCTCTTAAAATTCATAACAAATCATACATTCATTTTTAACGGTTCAAAATTTGTGGACATATACTCAACTTATATATGTATAACATATCTAAAAATCACAACGATCCAACGGTCGGATTAAAAATTATAACTCACACAATATATCTCAAGAACACTGATTTGATTTTTAATACCTCCATTCCGACAAAAATACTGATAAAACACCTCAACATTAATAGCCATATAAAATAAATATTTCATTATCATATAAATCAATAAATAATTATTTACAAATAATATTACAGAATCACAATAATGACAACCAGGCCGTTCCCAGGAAAGAGGGGGCTTTCCAATAAGGATTTCTCCTTACTGGCGCACAATTAGGTGACCAAACCTCTCCTTAGACAGAACTTTCTAGATATTGCCAATAATGCTATTTAATAATATTATTCAAATAATATGAATTATTGATCTGATAATGGGAAATACTGTGCAGAGACAATTATTGAAACAACAATAATATATAATATCAATGCAACAATTATTGAATCAATAAAATTAAATATTGAACAATAATTCGTGAATAATTATCGAGTAAAGTGCCTTCTTATGTAAGAATCAATAATTCAAAATAATCTTGTAATATCTGGTGCTATCTTTGTGCAACCATGCCAGACATCGTATTTTAACCACCGGGTATTCCAACAGTGTTAACGTTAACAACTACGCCATTATTTATAAAAACTTAAACTTGTCATTTTCTTCATCCGACAGTTATTCTGTTATGAGGCCCATGAATGGCTGCGCCGTCGTACGAATATTCCCCGACAACAAGAATATTCCACGACCAAACGATATTCCCCAACAAAAATGAATATTTTATAACCACTTGCTTATTTTGTAAAATTTGCACATTTCACCCATAACCAAAGTATTATATCAAATTAACTCCTTATTATTTCAAGATAATAAATAGAGAAAATTTAATTTTATTCGTAATAAGTTGGGGTATTACATGCATGATTATATAATTGTGTAGGGCACGTGATGTGCAGATAGCTGTAAGCTGTTAAACTATTATTGGTAAACAACGATCAAGGCAAGTCTTTCAATTCCTATTTGCTATGTGACTTGTTGATGAAATGTTTTAAATCTTTATTACAAAAAGCATGATGTGTTATATATGTTGAAAGTCAATTTATGACTACGTTGGTTGAGTAAAGAATATCTATTGAGTAAGGAACTCAATCTTATTACTTGTTATGCGGACTGAAGCATGTATGAAATGTTAGCCTAATGATTATGTTATATAATCTGAGCATGTTATTTATGTGCTACGTGATGCATGAAAACTGTTAGATTTTGTTGGGCTGTCGAGCTCAACCTTGCAAATAACCACTTTTCCAGGTTAAGGATTCAAGGTAACGCTATGTGCTACTTGAAATACATGAATCAGATTTAATGTTTGAAGATTTATATACTTTGGCTAAGTTGTTATTATTTGAACCATGTTTAAGGTTCCAAATAATGTATGATGTTTAATGGATGTTAAGTTATAAAGTTTAAGTTTTTTTCAATTATATAAAGGGTATTGAACCTGGATGTAAGTTTTATTTATTAACTTTGATAAAGTGAGTAATAAACTGAGTATGATTCAAAGGTAGGTAAAGATAAAGGTTTTGAGAAATGTACTTGATAAATCACAATAATTATGTAAAGTTTTGGGTATCTGATATACAAAGGTTATCAGATTGAAATGTAAGATTTTTTATAATAACTTTGATGAAGAGAATCATAAAATAAAATTGATTCAGAGATGTGTAAATGATAAAGGTTTTGATTCGGGGAATTAAAGTAAGAAGACATAAAAGTTTTAATTATTCTGCATTTTATTAAGTTTAACATCGAATAATGTTGTAAAATTAGAAGTTAGACGTATTATTAATGACCGAAGTCGATAGTTGAATTGTATGAATTTTGGGGTTGTTACATCATAAGCATGAGTTTTAAGAACTCACACCTACTCTTAACATTCTCTAACTATCAAATATAAATATGAGAAAAGAATCACCTTCTCGCCATATATATATCGATAGCGCAGCACCAACATTTCAGCTATTATCATTGTGATAAACTAAGTGGTCGTTAAATCAAGCACAAAACTGCAGCCATAAAAAAGTTTGTACAACTCATCTACCACATGAGTCCTCAATTGAAATCCCACTTAATCCCAACAAATCTTATTTTGTTCCTTGCTCAATACAAATTTTATTTAATTTGTGTTTCAACATTTATAAATTTTACAACTTATCAAATTATCATACCATGTCAACATATACACCTTAACAACTTGATATAACATCCTATTATATGTTCAATATGTTATCATGCTCTTTAGATTAGGTTAGACTAACACACAAAGGACTGCACTTGCATAAGTGCTTCCCGACGCCCTCCGATTGCCTTCGAGTGCACATCAGTCCTAAAGATGGCCATTTTGACCCCTACTAACGACATCAAATTCAAAAACTTAAAGAACAAATGTTGTATGTGACGCTTCCAAAACAGGTATACATCACCCATCTTGAGTCGCTAAAAACATGGTACAGAATACAAATACAAACTTAATTATACAAACGTCGTGTAATATACGACAAAACATAGCTGAGAGTTTAGACAAGAATATTGCCTTCTAGACAATATCCACTCTCAAATAGAGTCCTCATTACATTTATTGTTTCACTATTTTACAGAATAGTGAGGACTATTATAACACCATCTCGGACCATCACTTCGTTCCCCTACTAGTCCCAGCTACGTTCTCATTTCCTAAAGAGAACAATGAAAGCAAAATGGTGAGCTCAACTAGCCCAGTACGAAATATTATGACTAAGATAATGCAGGATAAATTATCATTAGCCTTCAATAATGTTAAACTGATAAAATACAATAGACATCAAGTTTAACAGCAGCGGAAAAAGCAATCCATTAGAAGAGTCAAGTAGAGCATAATATCTACTATCTTCTATGATTTAAAATGTTTTCATCAATTTTTATTGCTGAGACTCATCTTAATAAATAAACCACATTATCGAGTCATCCCTGGACTACAGGCCAAGGATATTCATTAAATCATTAATGGTCATGACTATACCGAATAATCCCTGGTCATAATCATACCAAAAACTGTCCATCAATGCACTACAGGCCACTGAGGGCTTTTACCACATCATTTATAACATTATAGGTCATGATTATACCGAATGATCCCTGTACATAATCATACCAAGTCCATCTATGCACGTAAGCCAAAGATGACTTTCATCACAATATAAGCATGAGGATGATGACAATGACATAATAATTCAATAAAACAAGTTCAAGAATAAATTTTAAAGATTTATAAGTTAATTTATCCTGAAATCAATTACGTCCAAATTGTCAACATAATACTGCTTTGTGGAGTAAAATTCAAGAATAATATTCATGTACCAAAAATAATTTGGACAGAAAAGAAATATATTTTTTGGGTCAATAGTACCCCGTGAATAGTACTTCGGGAATAGTACCCTGTGAATAGTACCCCGACACGAAAAGTGTTCCGAATACTCGAGTGAATAATACCAGAGTGAATAGTAATCGGATGAATATTAACCCGTGAATAGTAACTCGTAAAAAAAATAAAAAAGAAAATGATATTCCATGACGAGTACAAAAGAAATGATATCTCATACGAGTATAATAGATTATATGAAACTACAAATGGATTTTCACCCGCCATGCGGTAATCCACGTAAAAAAATCATTCACCATGCATGCGGTAATCCACATAGATAGGTTATTCCAACAGAATAATAAAGAATGGAATAATAGAAAATTCACCAGGCATGTGATAGACTGCACAGACATGTTATTCCCAATTGAATAATAAAGAATGGAACCAGCTCATGCGTAATCCACACAAACAGGATATTTCAATAGAATAATAAAGAATGGAATAACAACAGAATTCACCATGTATACGGTACTTCGCATAGATAGGTTATTCCAACATAATAATAAATAATGGAACCAGGTCATGCGTAATACGCACAGGCATGATATTCCAATAGAATAATAAAGAATGGAATAACAGAAGAATTTTACCATGTATGCGGTACTTCGCATAGACAGGTTATTCCAACATAATAATAAAAAATGGAATAACAGAAGAATTTCACCATGTAAGCGGTACTTCGCATAGACATGTTATTCCAACATAATAATAAAGAATGGAATAACAGAAGAATTTCACCATGTATGCGGTACTTCGCATCGATAGGTTATTCCAACATAATAATAAAGAATGGAATAATAGAAGCTCTCTTCATGAATACGAAAATAATACCCCTTACCTTAGAAAGAAGAGTATTCTGACTGGTAGGGCGTGGATATTCTTGAAGAAAACTTATACTGTTTTCTACACTCAAAGCTTTCTTAAACTCTAAAGAAATACGCTCAAGATTATAGAAGAAGAATTCTCTGAATTTCTGGTGTGATTTTCCATTCTAACTAAGCATCCTATTTATAGGAGAATGGAAATGATACTATGCAATATAATATAATATATATATATATATATATTTATATATTTTATTTAAAATCTAATAAAATAAATGACTTTATAAAAGTATTCTGTTTTATATAAAAAGATTTTACTATGCAAATACTATGCAGACACTATGCAAACACTATACATAATAAAATATAATATATTCTATTTATAATCTAATAAAACAAATAACTTTATAAAAGTATTCTATTTTATATAAATTTTTTTTACTAGGCCAACACTATGCAGGCACTATGCAAACACTATGCATAATAAAATATATTATATTCTATTTATAATCAAATAAAACAAAACTTTATAAAAAGTATTTTGTTTTATAGAAAAAGCTTTCTATTTTATTTCATTTATAATAATAATAAAACAAACTTCATCATCATTATTATAATTCACACTATTAATCGACCAGGTCGTTCCCAGGAAAGATGGGGCTTTCCAATAAGGATTTCTCCCTATTGGCGCACAATTAGGTGACCAAGCCTCTCCTTGACAGAACTTCTAGACATCGTTAATATTTCAAATAATAATATTAATAACTTTGTCGTCTCAATTATTAATTTAATAATATATAAAATATCAACAATAATTGAATCAAATAATGTGAGATACTATGCATCAATTACTGTAGCAATAATTGAACAAAACTAAGTGATTTCTCACGTAACCATCAATAATCAATACCGTGTACTACTATGCAACCACGCGTATTACTGTACTTTTAACACCGGGTGTTTCAACAGTTAACGGTAAAACTTCCGCCGTTATTTTCATAAAAATATTTTTGTCGTTTTCTCAATTTGACAATAATTTTGTTGTGGGGTCCACCAATGATTGTACCATCGTACGAATATTCCCTGACAAAAAGAATATTTCCTGATCAATCGAATATTATATAACAACTTGTTTACTTTTCAAAATTTCTAAATATTACCCACAACTATAACATTATCTTAAATCCACACCATAATTTTGAAAAAAATATTTTGAGAAAATTAAATCTTTATTCGTAAAATTTGGGATTTTACATTGTAGGTGTACTCGTCTTTATTTCGAATCATCTTGAATCGAATCAATCAGAGTTCTTATGAAAAAGTTATGCCCATTTTAGTAAAATATGTCCGTTCAGATTTTCTTTTACATTTGGTAAGTCACTTTAACCCTTCACGTATGGGTTTTGAACTCTAAAAATCTCAACAAGTGGGTACCAAGTATCAACTTCTGCAGTTCACGAACGAACACAACAGAAAGCCAAATTAGGCCTAAAAGCTCCTTTCTAACAACCATTTTAATTTACCCAAGTTGTAATAAGTTTACAAAAATATAAACTAATGTTCCTAACATGTTTCTAACCATATAAACAACATAAACATCAAAATTACAACTTTTAAATTCATTGTTTTTACTTTTTCTTCACTTTTAGACATTCTTAGCGAAACAATTTACTGTGAATTCATTTTACAACCAAAATAGTCCATTTAAATCATATTATTTTCGTTTCTTCATGTATTTTCACAATCAACAAACAATTTACAGTTTAACACATGAATTGAACATCAATTTTTATTCTAAAATAAGCCATATCACATATAAATACCACTGTAATTCAAGTTCTTCAATGCTAAACATGTTTCTACGAATTTGATTACTCTACATCATGAATAAATGGTATAAAACATGTTATCAACACCCATAAAGACATATAACACCATGCTTTCAACAATTATACTCAAAACTCATTTACAGAGAATTTTAATGAAAACTCAAAAACACAGAGAACTAAGAACAAAAGGGTTAAATTACTACCTTAAATGATTGATTATGCTTTGTTAGATGATGAGAATAGCTCTGATAATCTCCCTTGATTCCCAAAACCTCTAAATTCTCCCAATTTCCCTTGAGCTCTCTCCCTTTTATCTCTATTTTCTTCGTTTCTCTCTTCTCTGTTCTATCTCTATTTTAGCTTTACGTAACTAAAAAAATAAACTGATATAATATAAACATATAACATATAATTACATATAATACATATTAATGTAAAACATAACTAATGTCAGTTATTATTTTGTTTAAATTCAAATGCCACTAGGGCTTGTTTGGCAAAACAAAATTAAAAAAATAAGGATTAACAAGCCCTTAAGCCTTGTTTGGTAAAACCCATTAAAAACTCCTTTTAATTTATTTTAATAACTCATTTATTATATAGTTTAATTGCCACACTTTATCTAATTAAATTCTAATATTCAAATTCAATTAAATTAAAGTTAACATTAACACAATAAATTAAATTATCACATAATTATAATTCCCATTAAATTCTAATTTACTTAACAAATCACTAAATCTCCAATTTAATTATTAAATTAAATTGAAACAATATTATAACAATTCATTTAATATTTATCAACTCTCTAATTTAATTATTAAATTAAATTATAATATTACCACATAATAATTAATTCATCATTCTTTTATTTCAATTAACTTCAAAATACCAAATTACCAATTATCAACCTAATTAACATATTACCTTAATTAAGTTAATTCTCCATAACTCATGAATTATTTATTTAAATAATAAATAATCAAATTAAACAAATATTTATTTTTAACAATAAACACATCAACTAAAATATTTATTTAATTTAATAAATATTTGAAATTATAATTAAAATTCTAGATTGTTACATCCTTCCCTCTTTACAAGGATTCTGTCCCCAGAATCACAACTCAAACAATTCTTTCGTCACATATGTATATTCCTATCCTACATGCTAATCATATTAACCATATTCAGATTATATGAACATATGTTATTATATCCAGATCTCAATCTATACTAACTTTTCCAATTTTATATAGATTATCACAGTAATTCTTGGCCAAACAATTAATCAATAAATGTAAGATATAATAAATAATTCAATACCATATTTTCCATATCGGCTCAGGTCCTTGTTGAGGAAGATTGTGCCACCTTTTCGTCCCTTGACCAATGTGGTGCCCAACTTAGTTATTTATGTTAAAATGGCCTTGTAATCTGGGTCATTGTCATGCAAATAGGCAAGCCCCACTATGGAGTTAGTGCCTTAGACACTATATAATCGTATTTATCGGCGGCGGTGGCACTCACAAATTTTCGTCGGTCAAAGGCCCGGGCAGGTGGTGTAGACCTCAAGCCCTCGCCTCTCTGTCTCTTAGATGCTGATTTTGGTGCCATTGAATTAACTCAAGCCAAATCCCCCAAAATTCTGTTGCCCAATTTATTTAACACGAGGTGTTCATGACTCACAATACTCCCAAACTTAACCAATATAACCCAACTATAATGAATAACTGAGAAAATTAACTAGCATAGAAAATTACCCCAATTGATTATTTTGATTGCACTAATTTCTCCTTCAATGATGATATTAATGTAGTGGATGATGCCAATTGAAGTACTTCCCTTCCTTGTTGCAAACCCTAACTTTCTTGTGGCTTGAATTTTGAATGTGGTATGTAAGTAATAGAGTTAGGGATTGGGTTTAAATAGAGAGGGAAAGTGTGTGCAAATTTCGTGGGTTCATGGAAAAGAGAAGTGTAGAATGTATGGGATGATGGATATGAGATTAGGAGTTCGTGGGTTGGTTGAGTGAGAGAGTGGGTATCAGTTATGTTTCAAGGAAGTGGAGAAGAGGGTCTGAATTGGTGTAACTGCAGAAATAAAACTTCTAAGTTCCCGTACCCCCGCCCTAGAGGGGGGGTAATATATTGCAGATGCCTCCAAGACGGGGTGGGGGGGTGGGGGATATTCTATTTTGAGCTAAGACCCGTCCCACGGGGTACACTACAGCTGACTTTACTTTTTCCAATTCTTTGTATCCAACACATATCCATGAGCTTCCCAAGTGCGTGAAACACAATAAAATTATATGTTTAAGATACCATCATGAACATTGAACATTGAAGGTCGAATTCACTAGTAATCATGACTCAATTAACTTCCTAATGAACCAAAATAAACTTACTTTATACTACACTTATACTATAAACTAAAAATTGATTAGCATAATTATAAAAAAAATACTATAAATGAAAGTAAAATTGGGTTGCCTCTCGATTAACGCTTGTTTTTGAGTCTTTCAGCCTGACTACTCCCTGTTCATGGCGTATCGACAAGGGTAATTGTGGTGGCTTCATTGTCGATGTCGCGAACCCAGTAATTCTTTAACAGTTGACCGTTGACTTTGAATGTCTCCAATGGATTCCTACTGTATATTCAATGGCGCCATGTGGGAAAACCTTCTTAATAGTGAATGGCCCCGACCATCTGGATTTGAGCTTTCTTGGGAACAACTGTAGTCGTGAGTTGAACAATAGCACTGATTGTCCCGGTTCAAACTTTCTCTGCATGATCATTTGGTCGTGCCACTTCTTAACTTTCTCCTTATACAGCTTTACGTTCTCATATGCTTGCAGTCAAAACTCGTCCAGTTCTTTTAATTGGAGAAATCTTTTTCTCTCAGAATCGCTGGTCAAAATTGAGTTTTGAATAGCTCGGGATGCCTTATCTTTGTAATTACCTTTGGGAGGTGACACGCTTCTCAGAGACCAACTGATACGGAGACATCCCAATTGGTGTCTTGTATGCTATCCTGTAAGCCCATAGTGCGTCATCCAATTTTAGAGACCAGTCTTTTTTATTTGGGTTTACTACATTCTCTAAAATTTTCTTAACCTCTCTATTGGAAACCTTCGCTTGACCACTCATTTCGGGGTGATATTCCGTAGCCACTCTATGATTGACCCCATACTTCGCTAATAGAGCTGTAAACGATCTGTTGCAGAAGTGACTACCCTCATCACTTATAATTGCCTTAGGCGTGCCAAACCTTGTAAAGATATTTTTCTGAAAGAACTTGAGAACCACCTTGGCATCATTTGTGGGGAGTGCTATGACTTTAACCCATTTTGACACATAATCTATAGCTAGTAAGATGTATAGGTTATTGAATGAAGAAGGAAATGGTCCCATAAAATCCATTCCCCATACATCAAAAATCTCCACTTCCAATATGGTGTTGAGCGGCATCTCATTCCTCTTTGATATATTACCCACCCTTTGGCATTTGTCATAAGTTTTCACGAACTGGTGGGCATCCTTAATCCGTAAGTGTAAGACCCCAACTTATTATGAATAAAATTAATTTTTCTCTATTTATTATCTTGAAATAATAAGGAGTTAATTTGATAAAATACTTTGGTTATGGGTGAAATGTGAAAATTTTACAAAATAAGCAAGTGGTTATAAAATATTCATTTTTGTTGGGGAATATTCGTTTGGTCGTGGAATATTCTTGTTGTCGGGGAATATTCATACATTTTATGCTACGTAAGCCATTCGTGGGCCTCATAATAGAATAACTGTCGAATGAAGAAAACGACATGTTTAAGTTTTTATAAATAATGGCGTAGTTATTACCATTAACACTGTTGGAATACCCGATGATTAAAATACAAGAATACGCGTGGTCGCACAAGAGTTACATACCAGTATTGCACAGATTTTGAATTATTGATTCTTACGTAAGAAGGAACTACTCAATAATTGTTATAAGTAATTACTATTCAATATTTTATTTTATCGATTCAATAATTGTCATGTGTTGATATTTTATATTATTATTGTTTCAATAATTGTCTCTCGCACAAGATTTCCCATTATCGATCAATAATTCATATTATTTGAATAATATTATTAGATAACATTATTGGCAATGTCTAGAAAGTTCTATCTAAGGAGAGGTTTGGTCACCTAATCGCACGCCAAGAAGGAGAAATCCTTATCGAAAGCCCCTCTTTCTCGAGAACTACCGTCATTATTATTGTGATTCAGTAATATTATTTGTGAATAATTATTTATTGATTTATATGATAAGGAAATATTTATTTTATGTGGCTATTAATGTTGAGGTGTTTTATCAAGAATTTTTGTTTTATTTGAATGGAGGTATTAAAATCAAATCGTTGTTCTTGAGATATATCATGTGAGTTATAATTTTTAATCCGACCGTTGGATCGTTGTGAGTGATTTTAGATATGTTATACATATATAAGGTGAGTATATGTCCACAAATTTTGAACCGTTAAAATGAATGTATGATTTGTTATGAATTTTAAGAGGTAAATCGATTGGAAATTATGTTATAAATGATTTTTGGTGGAAAATTCTAGAATTGAGTGGGCCCCACTTTTGGTTGGTGAGAAATGTGCTCAAATTTTATTTCAAATGTGGTGGGTGGCAATAAGAAGTAGTGTAAAAGCAATCAAAAGAAAGTCAAGTCCGCTTTGCGTGCATAGCATTTTTCCTATAAATAGAGTGCTTAGGTTAGAATTGAAAATCACACACCGTAAACATAAGCTTTTCTCTCTCTCTATATTATCGAGCGTATTTTGTGAGTATTTAGATACTTTGAGAGTTGCTATTCAAGATAAGTTTCATTCAAAGATCACATCCGACCTTTCATTTCAAGTATTATTTTTTTCGAGGTAAGGGATGTTATTTTCTTCTTAAATGATATTATTTTCTTCAATATCATTATGCCGAGATATTGTTATGAATTTTATTGTCAAAATTTCTACCTTTTTTGTGTCTGGGGTTACTATTCACGATATGGCACTATTATTCACGATACGAATTATTCACAAATACGACACTATTCAATAAAAAATAAAATTTTCTCTTTTTCGTCCCAGATGTCTTTTATGGTTACTATCTTCGATCAGATCCATGTTTTGATCTTTATTTTTGAATTCTACTTCAAACTTGGTTATTATGGAGTATTATTGAATTTGGATAAACCCAAATACTTAATCCCTAATATTTGTCCTTCCGTCTCACTCGGATTCGTTTCACTAAAATGTTTTTCATCATCCTCATTCTTAATGGTGATATTTTGATGAATATCTTTGGCCTCAGTAGCAAAAAGATGAATGATTACTCGATGAATATCTTGGCCCAGAGTGCAAAAGATGAACATGTGTTGAGATGAACATGACCAATCGGTGATATAAATGAATATCTTTGGCCCGTAGTGCAAAGATGAATATTTGATTCAAGATGTATATATTGATTGATGTTACAGGATAAAATATTGATGATGGACTTTTAAATTCATAGATGATAGTAGATTTCATTCTCTACTTAACTCTTCTAATGAATTTTTGTTTTTCGTCCGCAATTGTTGATCTAAAACTTGTTGTCGATTATATTCTATAAGATTTTTCCTCGTTGAAGACTAAGGATAATTTGTTGTATATTATCTTAGTCATAATATTCTTTATCGGGCTAGTTGAGCTCACCCTTTTCCTTTTTGTTCCATTTTTCTTCTAAGGAAGCGAGAACACAAAGCAGAACCAATGGGTATAGAGTGATGGTCCTAGAGATAAGTTGTTTTAGTTAAAATCCTCACTATTTTGTAAAATAGTGCATCAATAATTGTAATGAGGACTTTATTTGGGTGTGGATATTGTCTAGAAGACAATATTTGTATTTAAACTCACAAGATGTGTTGTCGATTTTGCATGACAATTGTAATAATAATAAAGTTGTAGTGTTTTTTCGTACCATGTATTTTGGCGACTCGTAATGGGTGATGTATACCTATTTTGGGGGCGCCACAAATTGGTATCGTAGCTTAGGATATGGTCTCACGGCGGAGACGGGGAATAGAACTAGAGAGGGAGAGACAAGTAAATCCTTCGCTAGTGTGTCCTACCTAAGCTTATTTGTTGTCTCATCATAATATAGGATATTATGTGATATGTTAATTTGTTTAATTAACCCCTGCTTTTATGGCAGTTTTTTAAGAATGGCAAATGAGAACGTTAACAATGGAGTCTATGAGATCGTGGGAACAACTTTGATTACCAACCAAGAGAACGCGGCAACAGAAGGCAATATTCCTCCAAAAACAACACTACCGAGCAAACGATGAATGATGCGATGTTTAGAAGCTTTTTACAGCTCATGCAAAATCGACGAGGGAGACTCGTGTACAAAATACGGGTGAAATGATAAGAACGCTATGGTTTGTCACAAACCAAGCAAGCTTCAAGGAGTTGGGACCACCAGATTTTGGGAAAGCCCGATCCGATTAAGGTAAAATGTGGGTTAAGCAAATTACCAAGATATTCGATGTCTGGATGCACGGAGGAACAGAAGGTTCCATTCGCCACCTTTTATGTTCCGTGGTGAGGCAGACATCGGTGGGAATCGTGAAGCGCACTACACTCCACCAACCGCACTCAACATGTCTTGGGAAAAATTTTAGAAACTATTCAATGACAAGTACTTTCCCGAAAGTATTCGCTATATGAAGGAGGTAGAGTTTATTAGATCGAATAGAATAACAATACGACGGTGTCCCAAAGACGAGGCGTAAGTTCATGGAGTTATCCAGTGTTTGCACCTCATTTGGTAAAAATGAGGAACGATGACGCGGATGTTTCGAGAGGTCTAAAACCCGAGATTCGACAATATCTTATCTCTCATAAATTTTCTTTATATTCAGATGTTGTAAAATGTGGCTCAATTATTAGAGCGTGATAATGAGTATGTTCAACCGAGGGACCACAACTGTGGTCATACCGGTGATGGACAAACAAATATCTGAGCGATGATAACCAAATGAGGAGGAAGAATACGGACAAAAGTGGTAACCACTGGGTGGTAATCGTGGGCCATGATAATAGGAGAGGTGAGTCAAGTGGAAATTTCAAAAGAGGAGATTCAACAATGACGGAAGAAATCATCAGAACAAGACCAAAGACCAACAACAAATTCTAGGGGGAGGAGAACGACCGCCAACTAGATGCTACAGATGCGAGAGAGAGGGACACATAAGTCCAAACTGCTCACAACCTTCCAAGGTGTGTTTTAATTATGGAAAAGATGGTCACATATAGCCCGATTTTTCCGTCCTAGAATGAAGTCAAGTCCAATCGGGACTACGGCACCAAAGGCGACTACGGACAAAACAAAGTCGGTGGTTCAAGGAAGAGGCGTTTGTCGTGATCGCAAAAATGAGAAACCCGAATGAGGTGATCACGGTAAGCTAATCTTCAACTCTTGCAAAGTTTATACCTTACTAGATACGGCTTCTACCCATTCTTTTATCTCTCCCGCTTGTGCTCAACGCTTAAACTCGACCTGGAGAAATTGGACTTTAACTTATCTCGTTGAAACTCCGTTGGGTGAAACCTTTGTTACATCTATAGTTTATAAATCTTGCTTGATCCAAGTTGGCACAATCACATTACCCGTTGATCTTATCTCTTTAAAGATACTTGCATTTGATGTGATTTTAGGATTGATTGGTTAACCACTCATCATGCCAAAATTGATTGTTTTCGTAAGGTTGTTAGTTTTCATATTCCTAACCAACCGATTATACTAATTCAAGCAACTAAACCACTAAAATCACCATCATCATATCAAGCCATAAAGCTATTCGCTTATTGAAAAAAACGGATGTCAAGCTTTCTTAGCCCATATTATGGACTTGAACAAAAACACGCCGATTTGAATAATATTTCGTTGTTAATGAATTTCCGACGATTTCAAGAAGAACTTCCCGGTCTACCCCGTAACGAGAAGTTGAATTCTTTATCGATCTTGAACCGCACAAAGCCCATTTCTAAAACCCCATATCGAATGGCTCCTATTGAACTTCGAGGAGTTAAAAGTCCAACTACAGGAATTGTTAGACATCGGTTTCATTCATCCTAGTACATCCCCTCGGGGTGCTCCCTATTTTATTTATAAAGAAGAAGAAAGACGGAGTATGCGACTTTCAGTATCGACTACCGGAATTAAACCATGTCACCATCAAGAATAGGTATCCGCCACCTCGCATTGATGACCTCAATTCGACAATTGCAAGGAGCACAATTCTTTTCAAAGATCGATCTTCGCTCGATATCATCAACCAAGATTAAAACCGAGGATATTCCAAAGATCGCCTTCAGACTCTCCAGACGGGCATTATGAATTCTTAGTCATGTCTTTTGATCGACTAATGCTCCCGCCGCTTTCATGGATATGATGAACCGTATTCAAGGAATATTTGGATCCGTTCGTTGTTGTCTTTATTGATGACATCCTCATCTATTCCAAAAGCCGTGAAGATCATGAGCACCATTTGAAGTCGGTACTTCAAAGACTTCGTGACAACAAGCTATATGCCAAGTCAAGAAATGCGAGTTTTGGCTTAAGAAGAAGTATTCCTTGGGCACGTGGTGTCAAAACATGGAGTATCTCTTGACCTTGGCGAAGATCAAGCAATACAAAGTTGGGAGCAACCAAGTCATGATCAAGCGCGTAGCTTTTTGGGCTTAGCCGGTTATTATCTGAGATTCGTGGAAGGATTTTCTTGAATCGCTACTCCATTAACTCAAATTTGACTTCGAAAGATACAAAATTCAGTATGGAGCGAGGAATGCGAGAAGAGTTTCCAAGAGCTCAAGAGAGACTCATTTTTAAGACTGTTTCTAACAATACCATCCGGTTTGGATGGATTTGTTATCTACATCGATGCTTCGTGCAAAGGGTTAGGATGTGTTCTCATGCAACATGGGAAAGTCATAGTTTATGCCTCACGATAACTCAAAGAATATGAGAGGAATTATCCTACTCATGATCCGAGTCATAAAGTAATCTTTTTATTTTGAAAACTGGAGACACTACCTGTATGGGGAGAAAGTGGAGATTTATAAGGATCATAAAAGCCTCAAATATTTCTTCACCCAAAAGGAACTCAACATGCAAGCAACGATATTGGCTCGAGTCATTGAAGGATTACGACCATAACATTCAATATCATCCGAAAAGCAAACGTCAGAATCGACGCATCGAGTAGTAAGATCATACGCGGTACGAAAGTGCAATGTTGTTAACACAAAGGCCCATTTTGTATGATTTACAAAGGATGGAGATAGAGTTAAAGGCTCCAAGTACCCACGATGATGATATCAAATATACGAAAGTAGAACCGACTTTAATCGATAAAGTTAAAAAGTCAAGCCTAGCTACGGACCGGGCCGATGCGTATGAAGAAAGAAAGTGCAAGAAGGTGCTATTCCGTAAGCAAGAATCGATGAAGAAGGAATACTTGAGTCAACTCCAGACTTTGCGTTCCTAACGATTCTAACTTGAAGCATAGAATCATGATGGAGGCACACAACACACCATTTGCAATCTATCCTGGGAGTACCAAAATGTATCATGATTTTTGACATACATTTTGGTAGAACAATATGAAGAGAGAGATCGTGGAGTTTATCTCGAGGTGTTTAACCTGTCAACGTGTAAAGGCAAAGCATCAAATGCCAAAGGGTCCATTGCAACCATTTGAGATTCCAAAATGGAAGTGGGAACACATTACTATGGATTTCGTTACGGGTCTTCCCAAGGTTTCTCAAGGTATAGATGCGATTTGGGTTATTGTTGATAGATTAACCAAGTCTGCTCATTTCTTGCCTATACGTGAGACTTATTCCCTTGAACATCTTGCTCATATGTATGTGAATGAGATTGTGAGATTGCATGGCATGCCAGTATCCATAGTTTCAGATCGTGACCCAAGATTCACTTCACGATTTTGGGTTAGCTTGCAGAAAGCTATGGGCACGGATTTATTTATTCTGGGCTTTAAGATACCATCCTCAAATGGACGGACAATCAGAGAGGACTATTCAAACTCTCAAGATCTATTAAGACTCTGGTCCTAGATTTCAAAGGAGTTGGGATAAGTATTTACCATCGGTGGAATTCTCCTACAACAACAAAGCTTATCAAGCAAGTATAGGTATGGCTCCATTTGAAGCCTTGTATGGGACGAAAAGTGTCGCTCTCCAAAGATGTTGGGATGAGGGGGTGAAGCAACATTGTTGGGACCAGAATTGGTACGTATGATGACTCACGTAAAAGATCCAAATGATTCGACAACATATATAAATGACACTCACAAGATCGACAAAAAGAGTTATGCGGATCTTCATCGAAAGGACGACGGAATTTAATATCGGGGATCATGTATTATTACGTATTGCTCCATGGAAGGGAGTTACAAGATTTGGGAAGAGAGGAAAGCTCAATCCACGATTTATTGGTCCATTTGAGATTCTTGACCGAGTAGGAAATGTGGCCTATAGACTGCAGATTACCTCCAAGCATGTCTCGTGTTCATAATGTTTTTCACATATCTATGCTTCATAAATATGTGAAAGACCCAAACCACATTATCGAAAGTTAGAAACTAGACGAGATAGCCAAGATTTAACTTACGAGGAGGTACCTATTAAGATCTTGGATAGAAAGAGCATGTCCTACTTAACAAGGTTATACCACAAGTTAAGGTTTTGTGGAGGAACCATGCTATCGAGAAATGACGGGAGTTGAATCGAAATGAAAGCGAGGTACCCTCACCTTTGAAAAACACTGTGTACGTACGCCAATTTCGAGGACTAAATTTCATAAGGAGGGAGGTTGTAAGACCCCAACTTATTATGAATAAAATTAAATTTTTTCTATTTATTATCTTGAAATAATAAGGAGTTAATTTGATATAATACTTTGGTTATGGGTGAAATGTGCAAATTTTACAAAATAAGCAAGTGGTTATAAAATATTCATTTTGTTTGGGAATATTCATTTGGTCGTGGAATATTTTTTGTTGTTCGGGAATATTCGCACGACGACGCACGCAACCATTCGTGGGCCTCATAATGTAATAACTGGCTCGGATGAAGAAGAAATGACAAGTTTGAAGTTTTTATAAATAACTACAGTAGTTGTTACTGCTAACATCATTTGAATACCCGGTGGTTAAAATACAAGAATACGCGTGGGTCGCACAAAGAGAAGACACCAGATTGCACAATATTTTTGAATTATCGATTCTTTACGTAAGAAGGCACTACTCAATAATTGTTACAAAGAATTATCGCTCAATATTTTATTTTATCGATTCAATAATTGTCATATTGATATTTTATATTATGTTGTTTCAATAATTGTCTACGCACGTATTTCCATTATCGATCAATAATTCATATTATTTGAATAATATTATTAGATAAAGCATTATTGGCAATGTCTAGAAAGTTCGCTCTAAGGAGAGGTTTGGTCACCTAATCACGCGCCAAGAAGGAGAAATCCTTATCGAAAGCCCCTCTTCCGGAACTACCGGGTCATTAATTTCATTATTTGTAATATTATTTGTGAATAATTAATTATTATTATGTGAATAATTATTTATTGATTTATATGATAATGAAATATTTATTTTATGTTATAATTAATGTTAATGGTGTTTTATCAAGATTTTTGTTTGAATGGAGGTATTAAAAATCAAATCAATGTTCTCGAGATATATCATGTGAGTTATAATTTTTAATCCGAATCGATTGATCGTTCAGGATTTTTAGATATGTTATATATATATAAGTTGAGTATATGTCCACAAATTTTGAACCGTTAAAATGAATATATGATTTGTTATGAATTTTAAGAGGTGATTGATTTTGAAAATTATGTTATAAATGATTTTGGTGGAAAATTTAGAATTGAGTGGGCCCCACTTTTGGTTGGTGAGAAATGTGCTCAAATTTTATTTCAAATGTGGTGGGTGGCAATATAGTAAGTAAAGCCATCAGTAGTATCAAGTCAAGTCCGCTTGCATTGCTAAGCATTTTCCTATAAATAAGTGCTTAGGTTAGAATTGAAAATCACACCGTAAACATAAGTTTTCTTTCTCTCTCTATATTATCGAGTTTATTTTGTGAGTATTTAGATACTTTTGAGAGAGTTGCTATTCAAGACAAGTTTCATTCAAAGATCACATCCGACCTTTCATTCAAAAATGCTTTTTTCGAGGTAAAGGGATGTTATTTTCTTCTTAAATGATATTATTTTCTTCAATATCATTATGCCGAGATATTGTTATGAATTTTATTGTAAAATTTCTACCTTTTTGTGTCGGGGTTACTATTCACGATATACGACACTATTCACACGATACACACTATTCACAAATACACTATTCATTCAAAAAAAAAATTTTTTTCTTTTTCGTCCAGATGTCTTTTATGGTTACTATCTTCGATCAGATCCATGTTTTGATCTTTATTTTTGAATTCTACTTCACACTTGGTTATTATGGAGTATTATTGAATTTGATAAACCAAATACTTAATCCCTAATATTTGTCCTTCCGTCTCATCGATTCATTTTCTAAAATGTTTTTCATCATCCTCACCCCTTAATGGTGATATTTTGATGAATATCTTTGGCCTCAGAAAAAAAAAAGATGAATGATTACTCGATGAATATCTTTGGCCCGTGAGAGGCAAAGATGAACATGTGTTGAGATGAATATGACCAACCGGTGATATAAATGAATATCTTTGGCCCGTAGTAGTGCAAAGATGAATATTTGATTCAAGATGTATATCGATTGATGTTACAGGATAAAATATTGATGATGGACTTTAAATTCATAGATGATAGTAGATTTCATTCTCTACTTAACTCTTCTAATGAATTGTTGTTTCACCGCAGCTTGTTGATCTAAAACTTGTTGTCTATTATATTCTATCGATTTTTCCTCGTGAAGACTAAGGATAATTTGTTGTATATTATCTTAGTCATAATATTCTTTATCGGGCTAGTTGAGCTCACCCTTTTCCTTTTTTGTTCATTTTTTTCTCTCAAGAAGGAGAGAACATAAGAAGAACCAATGGGGTATAGAGTGATGGTTCTAGAGAAGTTGTTTTAGTAGTCCTCACTATTTTTGTAAAATAGTGCATCAATAATTGTAATGAGGACTTTATTTGGGTGTGGATATTGTCTAGAAGACAATATTTGTATTTAAACTCACAAAGATGTGTTGTCGTATTTTGCATTTACAATTGTAATAAAGTTGTAGTTGTTTTTTGCATCATGTATTTGGCTAACTCGTAATGGGTGATGTATACCTATTTTGGGGGCTTCACAATTGGTATCAGAGCTTAGGGATATGGTCTCCATAATGAGATCGGGGAATAGAACTCAGAGGGGAGAGACGAGTAAATCCTTTCGCTAAAGGTGTCCTACCTAAGCTTATTTTTGGCTCACCATAATATAGGATATTATGTGATATGTTAATTTGTTTAATTAACCCTGTTTTATGGGCGCTTTTAAGAATGGCACCGAGAACGTTAACAATGGAGTCTATGAGACCGTGGAACAAACTTTGATTACCAACCAAGAGAACGTGCAACAAGAAGGCAATATTCCTCCCAAAAACAACACTACCGAGCAAACGATGAATGATGCGATGTTTAGAAGCTTTTTTGCAATTCATGCAAAATCGCATTTAGGAGACTCTGTACAAAAATACGGTGGAAATGATAGCAACGCGCGGTTTGTCACAACCAAGCAGCTTCAAGGAGTGGGACCACAGATTTTTGGGAAAGCCCGATCCGATTAAAGTAAAAACGTGGGTTAAGCAAATTACCAAGATATTCGATGTCTTGGGATGCACGGAGGAATGTAAGGTTCCATTCGCCACCTTTATGTTCCGTGGTGAGGCAGACATCGGTGGGAATCTGTGAAGCTGCACTCCACCAAATTGCACTCAACATGTCTTGGGAAAAATTTCAGAAACTATTCAATGACAAGTACTTTCCTGAAAGTATTCGTCATATGAAGGAGGTAGAGTTTATTAGATCGAACAGTAACAAACGACGAAGGTGTCCCAAAGACGAGGCTAAGTTTCATGAGTTATCCAGTTTGCACCTCATTTGGTAGAAAATGAGGAACGTATGACGCGGATGTTTCTGAGAGGTCTAAAACCCGAGATTCGACAATATCTTATCTCTCATAAATTTTCTTTATATTCAGATGTTGTAAACAAGGCTCAATTATTAGAGCGTGATAATGAGTATGTTCAACCGAGGGACCACAACTGTGGTCATACTGGATGATACAAATACCATCTGAGCGATGATAACCAACGAGGAGGGAAGAATACTTGACAAAAGCTGCAGAACCACACTGGGTGGTAATCGTGGCCATGATAATAGGAGAGGTGAGTCAAGTGGAAATTTCAAAAAGAGGAGATTCAACAATGACGGGAAGACATCAAGCAAAGAGCAAAGACCAAAGACCAACAACAAATTCTAGGGGAGGAGAACGACCGCCAGCTTAGATGCTACAGATGCGAGAGAGAGGGACACATAAGTCCAAACTGCTCACAAAACCTTCCAAGGTGTGTTTTAATTATGGAAAAGATGGTCACATAGCCCGATTTTGTCTCAAGAATGAAGTCAAAGTCAAACTGGACGAATGGCGGCACCAAAGGCGCTACTACGGACAAAACAAAGTTTGTGGTTCAAGGAAGGGCGTTTGTCGCGATCGCCAAAACATGAGAAACCCGAACGAGGTGATCACGGTAAGCTAATCTTGAACTCTCATAAGTTTATACCTTACTAGATATCTGGTTCTACCCATTCTTTATCTCTCCGCTTGTGCTCAACGCTTAAACTGACTCCGAGAAATTGGACTTTAACTTATATCGTTGAAACTCCGTTGGGTGAAACCTTTGTTACATCTACAATTTATAAATCTTGTTTGATCCAAGTTGGCACAATCACATTACCTCGTTGATCTTATCTCTTTAAAGATACTTGCATTTGATGTGATTTTTAGGATTGATTGGTTAACCACTCATCATGCCAAAATTGATTGTTTTTCGTAAGGTGTTAGTTTTCATATTCCTAACCAACTGTTATATTAATTCAAGCAACTAAACCACTAAAATCAATCACTATCATATCAAGCCATAAAGCTATTCGCTTATTGAAAAAACGGATGTCAAGCTTTCTTAGCCCATATTATGGACTTGAAAAAAAAACACGCCGATTTGAATAATATTCCCGTTGTTAATGAATTTCCGACGATTTTCAAGAACTTCCCCGGTCTACCCCGTAACGAGAAGTTGAATTTTTATCGATCTTGAACCGCACAAAGCCCATTTCTAAAACCCCATATCGAATGGCTCCTATTGAACTTCGTGGAGTTAAAAGTCCAACTACAGGAATTGTTAGACATCGGTTTCATTCGCCCCAAGTACATCCCCTCGGGGTGCTCCTATTTTATTTGTAAAGAAGAAAGACGGAGTATGCGATTTTTGTATTGACTATCGAGAATTAAACCATGTCACCATCAAGAATAGGTATCCCTACCTCGCATTGATGACCTGCTCGACCAAATTGCCAAGGAGCACAATTCTTTTCAAAGATCGATCTTCGCTCGATATCATCACCAAGATTAAAACCGAGGATATTCCAAAGACCGCCTTCGTAGACTCCTTGCAGACGGCATTATGAATTCTTAGTCATGTCTTTTTGATCGACTAATGCTCCCGCCGCTTTCATGGATATGATGAACCGTATTCAAGGAATATTTCGATCGGTTCGTTGTTGTTTTATTGATGACATCCTCATCTATTCCAAAAGCCGTGAAGATCATGAGCACCATTTGAAGTCGGTACTTCAAAGACTTCGTGACAACAAGCTATATGCCAAGTCAAGAAATGCGAAGTTCGCTTAAGGAAGTAGCATTCCTTGGGCACGTGGTGTCAAAACATGGAGTATCCGCTGAATCCAACAAAGATCAAGCAATACAAAGTTGGGAGCAACCAAGTCATCGATGAAGTGCGTAGTTTTTGGGCTTAGCGGTTATTATCGGAGATTCGTGGAAGGATTTTTCTAATCGCTATCCGTTAACTCAAACCGACTCGAAAAAGATATAAAATTTGATGGAGCGAGGAATGCGAGAAGAGTTTCCAAGAGCTCAAGAGGAGACTCATTTTAAGACTGTTTCTAACAATACCATCCGGTTCGGATGGATTTGTTATCTATCGCGATGCTTCGTGAAAAGGGTTAGGATGTGTTCTCATGCAACATGGGAAAGTCATAGCCTATGCCTCGCGACAACTCAAAGAATATGAGAGGAATTATCCTACTCATGATCGAGGAGTCAAGCAGTAATCATTTTTATGTTGAAAAACTGGAGACACTACCGTATGGGGAGAAAGTGGAGATTTATACGGATCATAAAAAGCCTCAAATATTTCTTCACCCAAAAGGAACTCAACATGGCAACGACGTTGGCTCGAAATGTTGAAGGATTACGACCATATCATTCAATATCATCCTCGAAAAGCAAACGTCAGAAGTCGACACATCGAGTAGTAAGATCATACGCTGCACGAGTGCAATGTTGTTAACACAAAGGCCCATTTTGTACGACTTACAAAGGATGGAGATAGAGTTAAAGGCTCCAAGTACCCACGTGATGATATCAAATATACGAAAGTAGAACCGACTTTTAATCGATAAAGTTAAAGTCGCCAAGCTACTTGGATTCGGGGCCGATGCGCGATGAAGAAGAAAGTGCAAGAAGGTGCTATTCCGTAAGCAAGAATCGATGATGAAGAAGGAATACTTGAGTCAACTCCAGACTTTTCATGGTTCCTAACGATTCTCGACTTGAAGCATAGAATCATGATGGAGGCACACAACACACCATTTGCAATCCATCTCGGGAGTACCAAAATGTATCATGATATTCGACATACATTTTGGTGGAACAATATGAAGAGAGAGATCGTGGAGTTTATCTCGAGGTGTTTAACTTGTCAACGGTAAAGGCAGAGCATCAAATGCCAAAGGGTCCCATCAACCACTTGAGATTCCAAATGGAAGTGGGAACACATTACTATGGATTTTGTTACGGGTCTTCCCAAGGTTTCTCAAGGTATAGATGCGATTTGGGTTATTGTTGATAGATTAACCAAGTTCCGCTTCATTTCTTGCCTATACGTGAGACTTATTCCTTGAACGCCTTGCTCATATGTATGTGAATGAGATTGTGAGATTGCATGGCATGCCAAGATCCATAGTTTTAGATCGTGACCCAAGATTCACTTCACGATTTTGGGTTAGCCACAGTAAAGCTATGGGCACGGATTTATTTATCTGGGCTTCAAGATACCATCCTCAAATGGACGGACAATCGAGAGGACTATTCAAACTCTTCAAGATCTATTAAGACTCTGTGTCCTAGATTTCAAAGGAGTTGGGATAAGTATTTACCATTGGTGGAATTCTCCTACAACAACAAGCTTATCGACAAGTATAGGTATGGCTCCATTTGAAGCCTTATATGGACGAAAAGTGTCGTTCTCAAAGATGTTGGGATGAGGTGGGTGAAGCAATATTGTTGGGACCAGAGTTAGTACGTATGACTACGTAAAAGATCCAAATGATTCGACAACATATAACAAACCTCACAAGATCGACAAAAAAGAGTTATGCGGATCTTCATCGAAAGGACGTGGAATTTGGTATCGGGGATCATGTATTATTACGTATTGCTCCATGGAAGGGAGTTACAAGATTTGGGAAGAGAGGAAAGCTCAATCCATGATTTATTGGTCCATTTCAGATTCTTGACCGAGTAGGAAATGTGGCCTATAGACTCAAGTTACCTCCAAGCATATCTCGTGTTCATAATATTTTTCAAATATCTATGCTTCAGAATATGTGAAAGACCCAAACCACATTATCGAAAGTTAGAACTGCACGAGAGATAGTCAAGATTTAACTTACGAGAGAGGTACCGTTAAGATCATGGATAGAAAGAGCATGTCCTCACTTAACACCAAGGTTATACCACAAGTTAAGGTTTTGTGGAGGAACCATGCTATTCAAGAAATGACGGGAGTTGGAATCGTAAATGAAAGCGAGGTACCCTCACCTTTTTCAAAAACACTGTGTACGTACGCCAATTTCGAGGATTAAATTTCATAAGGAGGGAGGTTGTAAGACCTCAACTTATTATGAATAAAATTAAATTTTCTCTATTTATTATCTTGAAATAATAAGGAGTTAATTTGATATAATACTTTTGTTATGGGTGAAATGTGCAAATTTTACAAAATAAGCAAGTGGTTATAAAATATTCATTTTTGTTTGGGAATATTTGTTTGGTCGTGGAATATTCTTTTTTTTTGGGAATATTCGTGACGATCACGCTAGCAACCATTCGTGGGCCTCATAAATAATAACCGCTTGGATGAAGAAAATGACAAGTTTGAAGTTTTTATAAATAATGATGTAGTTGTTACCAATTAACATCGTTTGAATACCCGGTGGTTAAAAATACAAGAATACGCTGCGTGGTTGCACAAAGAAGATACCAGATTACACACAAGATTTTGAATTATTGATTCTTACGTAAGAAGGCACTACTCAATAATTGTTACAAGAATTATTGTTCAATATTTTATTTTATTGATTCAATAATTGTTGCGTTGATATTTTATATTATTGTTGTTTCAATAATTGTCTCTCGCACACAAGATTTCCCATTATCGATCAATAATTCATATTATTTGAATAATATTATTAGATAGCATTATTGGCAATGTCTAGAAAGTTCTATCTAAGGAGAGGTTTGGTCACCTAATCGCGCGCCCAAGAAGGAGAAATCCTTTATGGAAAGTCCCTCTTTCCGGGAACTACCGTCATCATTATTGTGATTCTCGTAATATTATTTATGAATAATTATTTATTGATTTATATGATAAGAAAATATTTATTTTATGTGGATATTAATGTTGAGGTATTTTATCAATATTTTTGTGTTTTATAATAGAGGTATTAAAATCAAATCGTTATTTCGAGATATATCATGTGAGTTATAATTTTTAATCCGACCGTTGGATCGTTGTGATTTTTAGATATGTTATACAAATATAAATTGAGTATATGTCCACAAATTTTGAACCGTTAAAAAAGAATGTATGATTTGTTATGAATTTTAAGAGGTGACTGATTTGAAAATTATGTTATAAATGATTTTTGGTGAAAAATTCTAGAAATGAGTGGGCCCCACTTTTGGTTGGTGAGAAATGTGCTCAAATTTTATTTCAAATGTGGTGGGTGGGGTAATAGTAGTAGTAGTAAAGCCATCGTAAGTAGTAGGTCAAGTCTCGCTTCTTTAAGGCTAGCATTTTCCTATAAATAGTGCTTAGGTTAGAATTGAAAATCACACCGTAAACATAAGCTTTTCTCTCTCTCTATATTATCGAGCATATTTTGTGAGTATTTAGATACTTTAAGAGTTGCTATTCAAGATAAGTTTCATTCAAAGATCACATCCGACCTTTCATTTCAAGTACTTGTTTCTTTCGAGGTAAGGGATGTTATTTTCTTCTTAAATGATATTATTTTCTTCAATATCATTGTGCTAAGATATTGTTATGAATTTTATTGTGAAATTTCTACCTTTTTGTGTCGGGGTTACTATTCACGTATACGACATTATTCACGTATACGACACTATTCACAAATATGATACTATTTACCAATAAATGAAATTTTCTCTTTTTCGTCCCAGATGTCTTTTATGGTTACTATCTTTGATCAGATCCATGTTTTGATCTTTATTTTTGAATTCTACTTCACACTTGGTTATTATGGAGTATTATTGAATTTGGATAAACCAAAAATACTTAATCCCTAATATTTGTCCTTCCGTCTCACTAGATTCGTTTCTCTAAAATGTTTTTCATCATCCTCATCCTTAATGGTGATATTTGATGAATATCTTTGGCCTGTAGTGCAAAGATGAATGATTACCGATGAATATCTATGGCCCAGAAAGCAAAAGATGAAATGTGTTGAGATGAACATGACCAATTGGTGATATAAATGAATATCTTTGGCTCGTAGTGCAAAGATTAATATTTGATTCAAGATGTATATTGATTGATGTTACTGTGGATAAAATATTGATGATGGACTTTAAATTCATAGATGATAGTAGATTTCATTCTCTACTTAACTCTTCTAATGAATTGTTGTTTTCGCCGCAGCTTGTTGATCTAAAACTTGTTGTCGATTATATTCTATCGATTTTTTCCTCGTTGAAGACTAAGGATAATTTGTTGTATATTATCTTAGTCATAATATTCTTTAATCGGGCTAGTTGAGCTCACCCTTTTCCTTTTTGTTCTATTTTTTCTCGAGAACATAGAGAACCAGCGGGTATATAGTGATGGTCCTAGATAATGTTTTATACCCTCACTATTTTTTTAAAATAGTGCATCAATAATTGTAATGAGGACTTGTTTGGGTGTTATAATATAATCCTCACTATTTTGTAAAATAGTGACAATTATAATAAAATTGTAATGTATAGGACAGAATGGGTGATGTATTATTTTAGCGGCTAACTTTGCCTTGTCAACCTCTAAACCTTTAGCAGAGACCTTGTGCCCCATAATTATCCCTTCTTCAACCATAAAGTGGCACTTCTCCCAGTTGAGTACCAAATTAGTTTCCACACATCTCTTCGAGACTATGACCAAATTCTCTAGACACTTATCAAAAGTGTTTCCATAGACTGAAAATTCGTCCATGAAAACTTCCACATTTTTCTCCACCATGTCTGAGAAGATGGCCATCATACATTTTTGGAATGTAGCTAGTGCATTACATAACCCAAAGGACATCCTTCTAAATGCAAAGGTACCGTATGGGCATGTAAAGGTGGTCCTCTCTTGATCCTCGGGAGCTATGACGATTTTGTTGTACCCTGAGTATCCATCCAGTAAGCAATAGTATTCGTGTCCAGCTAGTCTATCCAATATCTGATCAATGAAGGGTAGAGGAAAGTTATCCTTCTGGGTTGCCTGATTCAGTTTCCTGTAGTCCATGCACACCCTCCATCCGGTCACTGTCCTCGTCGAAATCAAATCTTTATCTTCATTCTTAACCACTGTCATTCCACCCTTTTTCAGCACACACTGAATTGGGCTGACCCATACACTGTCTGAAATCAGGTAAATAATTCCTGCATCTAACCACTTCAGTATTTCTTTCTTTACCACTTCCTTCATGATTGGATTTAGCCGTCTCTGCTGATTCACTGTTGGCTTTGCTTCCTCTTCCATGAAAATCTTGTGCATGCAAAAAGAGGGGATGATCCCCTTTATATCGACAATGGTCCAACCTATTGTAGACTTGTATTCTCTCAAAATCCTCAGCAATTTACTTTCCTGCAATTCGTTAAGTGTAGATGCAATAATAATAGGTAAAGTATTTGAATCACCCAAATAAGCATACCTGAGGTGTTTAAGAAGCGGTTTGATTTCAAGAGTGGGTGGCTCCTAAAGGGATGGTTTCATCCGAGCTGAAGCTTTTTCTTCTGTGTGTAATGGCTCAAACGGAACCTTGAATCTACTAACTTGAGGCAAAGCATCTAGTATGTGCAAGTAATCTATTAACTCTAGATCATCCAAATCCTCATCCCCCAGTAGTGTGGTTTCCAATGGATCATTGACCAATCTTTTTACCATATCATCATTAACTACCCGGTCGATGACATCCACCCGGAAACACTCTTCTTCATCAGTATGGAACTTCATGGTTTTAAATACATTGAACGTGAATTCTTGATCTTGAACCCTCATGGTTAATCCCCCTTTTTGAACATCAATGAGAGTCCTACCCGTAGCCAGAAATGGTTTCCCTAAAATGATGGGGATGTTCTTATCTTCTTCATAATCCAAAATTATGAAATCTATTGGAAAAATAAATTTGTCCATCTTAACCAAGATATCTTCCATAATTCCTCTTGGATAAATTATCGATCTGTCTGCTAACTGCAAAAATATGTTTATAGGCCTCGTAGCTGGTAGACCCAATTCAGTATAAACAGATAATGGTATGAGGCTTACACTTGCCCCCAAGTCACACAAACACTTTTTGAAGGCCATGTTATCGATTGTGTAAGGTATGGTGAAACTCCCCAGATCCTTCAACTTTGGAGGTAACTTTCTCTGTAAAACTGCATTGCATTCCTCCATCAAAGCCACAGTTTCATAATCCTCTAACTTTTTCTTCCTTGACAGAATACCCTTCATGAATTTGGAATAACTTGGCATTTGTTCTAGGGCTTCTGCGAAAGGAATATTAATTTGAAGTTTCTTGAAAACTTCCAAATACCTGGCAAATTGCTTGTCTAATTTTTTCTTTTGGACCCTCTGCTGCAACGGAGGTGGAGGATACACAACTGGCTTAACATCTGATTTTATCTGTTCATCTTGCTTTTCCTCCCCTGTTTCTCTTCAACCACTTTGTCTTCATTTTCTTTGACATCCTTCTTTGCTGAATTTTCTGCATTTTTCCTTTCAAGATGCTTTCCACTCCTCAAAGTGATTGCTTAACACTGCTCATGATTTCCCTTCAGATTCTTTTATGTGTCACTAGGTAGAGTCCCTTGCGGTCTATTATTCAACGCTAAGGCCAGCTGTCCCATCTGATTTTCTAAGTTTTTGATGGCCACTGCTTGTGATTTCATCGCCGCCTCATTTCCAGATATATGTTTCAACAATAACTCTTCTAAATCTGACTTCTTCTCTTGATGCGGAGCTACTTGCTGATGTTGATTTTGGAACCCCGGGGGATAAGAAGGTCGTGGAGCTTGCTGGTTTTGATTGTTACTCCACGAAAAGTTGGGATGGTTCCTATTCCCCGGGTTGTAGGCATTTTGATACATGTTCCGTGGAACCCTATTTTAACTTCCCACAAACCGTACTGAAGCTGGGTTGATGGCACACTATTTTGTAGGGTGTTCTCCTGCACATAACTCGCAAACATTTGCCACATGCTGTGGTAAAGCACCTGTTAGAGCATCCATTTTCTTTGATAAGGCTGAAAGCTGTGCCGCCAACGCCGTTACCCCATCTACCTCTAATACCCCAGCTACCTTGGGCTGTGTCATCCTCTCTGTAGGCTACTGGTAGTTATTAGCTGCCATTGTTTCAATTAACTCATATGCCTCCTCATAGCTCTTAGCCATAAACGCTCCACCCGAAGCTGCATCTGTGCTTGTCCTAAGATTCCCAATCAATCCGTTATAGAACGTATTCATCTATAGCCATTTAGGTAGTCCATGATGAGGGCACTTTCTGAGTAGTTCCTTGTACCATTCCCATGCCTCATATAAAGATTCCCCATGCTGCTTCTCAAACACGGTGATCTCATTTCTCATCTTTGCAGTTTTAGCTGGTGGAAAGAACTTAGCCAGGAACTTCTGAGCGAGGTCGTCCCAAGTAGTTATCGATCCCGGCGGTAGAAAATGTAACCAACTCTTCACCTTGTCTCGCAGGGTGAATGGGAACAAGTGAAATATGACTGCGTCATCCAACACTCTATTGTATCTGAAGGTGTCACAGATTTCCAAAAAGCTAACCAGGTATTCATTCAAATCGTTGTTGGCTAATCCCCCAAATTGAACTGAGTTCTGAATCATTTGAATAGTCCCAGGCTTAATCTTAAAAGTATTTGCAGCAATCGCTGGCTTGGTGATACTCGACTAAAGCTCAGTTACCTTAGGAGTAGCATAATCCCTCAACGCTTTCTGATCTTCTGCAACCATTATTTCTTCCTTCTTAGAGTTCTCAAAGTTTTCCCTAGTCTCTTTAATCCACTTACTTAGCCTTTGAAACCGTTTCTCGATATCGTCCTCAAAAGGAAGCAAGTCTGGCTTCTTAGACTGAGTTTGCATAAACTAACTCCAAGAACCTAAAATAAGGAAGATTAAAATAAAAGAAAAATTATTTAAGTAAAACTGGACTAATTAAACCGATATTGAAATTTATTAAAATCTATACTATTCCCCGGCAACGGCGCCAAAAACTTGTTGGTGGAAATCTAATTACGCTCACACGCAAGTGCACGTGGTCAACAAGTAATATAATGATAAGTCAAAGTATCGTTCCCACAGAGATTAGTATGAAATTAAGCCTAAAAATTACCAGCTTTCTATTAATCCAAATTTTATTAAACTATCCAAATCAAGGATTATAACTAACAAAAACTAAAAATACCAAGCAATCAACACCACTTAAAATCGGTAACTTCAAGCAAATAATGGAGAATTAGGCTTACGACTACACTTTAAGTCTCACTCTGATTATTACACCTTATTTCAGTTTAATTTACTATCCCAGTTCATTAATCAAGAACACTTAGGTAGATTAGCCATCTCTCGATGCACTAATACCATATTAACTTAAATCCACAAATTAGATAGAATTAAGTCAAACACCCTAATCAACTAACTCACTATATCTCTATGTTAATTACAATCAAATAAGGTTTAAGTTCAAGTTCTCTATCCGTTTACATGCGATGTTAAGAATATCTCTACCCTAACATTTATCAAGATTCCATTCAAACATAGAATTCAAGAACACATGCTAAAGTGACTAAGTCTAGATTCATACATCAACTCTCGAATCCATACAAATCCACACAGAATTGGTGATCAAGCAATTCATAAATTAAAGCACAAATCACAATAGATAAACTGATTTGGTATATAAATTAAACTGAAATTAAAGGCTACACAATCATAGTTTAACCATAAAGATCCATCATAAGCCTAATATGTAAATTAGTTCATCATAAACGAAATAAAAACTAAAATCATAAAAGAATCCATCATCCAAATTACAATAATTGAATTAAAGAAGTAGAATGAATACAAAACCACCCTTCTTCTCTGCTTCAACTTGCAATCTTCGTGATCCTGACCTTCAATCCTTCCTCCAATGCAATTTTCTCCAATTAAGGCTCAAGCTTTTAATTGAATTAATGTTGTTATCTCTCCCTTTTTTGTTATGTTCACTCCATCAAAAGATACATAATTAATCCATAAACTGACGCCAATTGAAGTCCCAAACCATGCCAACTTCCTTCCTTCACGCCGCTGCAGAACTCTAATGGAAACAGAACTCTTGCTCCTTACCCATACCCTCGCTCTGACTGGTTTTTTTTTCTCTATAGGTCCGCCCCAACAGGGGGTCCTTACATTTCTTATACCCCACTTTTACGGGGTCTTTTCTCTGAAGCCACATTTTGCTTATTTAATTGCCAAGTTCCTTCACAAAACCACCATTTATGCCACACATACTACGCCACCACACCTAAACATAAAACAATAATAAACAAGTAAAAACGAACATAAATATAAGGGATTAACACAATTTCAGCTCAAATTAGAGGTCGATTCGTAGGTATAAAACCCACTCATCATTAATCATCCTTTTTCAGAAGCTGAGCGTGGGGTACACTCTATTCCTATCTCTTTCAGAGTTAATCACTGTCCTCTATCAAACTTCAACCAATTCTATGAATATCCAAGATGGTTAGAAGTGGTTCTTCACCCACAAAATCAATTTCCAGCTACAGAATCCCAACATTCAGTAACTGATGAACCAAATACGCCTAACTTCATATTAGCCCAATCTTCAACCATTTTTCACTCCACAAACATCGATCCCACTCAAATCGTAGAGTCACCTGCTGTACCAGCCTCAACAACCTCTAGTCCCATAACTCAAACCTCCATACCTGCACCTCCTTCAGACATTCCTTCCTCCTCAAACAATAGTTATTTTGATCTTGCTCTTGCTCTCTCAAATCTGCAAGACCAGAATACAAGAGCTTCTCCTACAGACACTTAGAAAATACTTGAGCTTCTATCATATCTTCCCACCAAAATTGAGTTGTCCAGTGCATCATAGAAAGTGACCACGGATATTCAAGAAGATCTTGAAACTAATTCTCTGCTTGTTCATACACGGCTGAACCACTTGATAGATGCTTCCAATACTCTTCCTAGCAATCTGATTTCTGAGCTCACAAAGAAGTTACAGGAGATCATCAAGATATTGCATGGAGAGATGAAGCCAGCAGGAGAAGGAGAGCTGTAGAGTATGCCAATCCTCCAAGAAGAAAAAGGCAAAGGAAATAGAGATAAGTTGAAATTATTTCTTATTAATGTAACTATGCTATATTGTAATATCTATTTTTCAACATTAATAAATTTATGCTTATTCTCTAGAGATTTCAGCTGCTCACTGAAACACTAAGTTATATTTACTTTCTAGCATCCTGCATTTAGAAATTGATGTCATGATGAAAATCTCCTCAGTTATGTCAACATAAATAAGGGGGACATTGTTGGGAATTGCATATTAAAATTTTATGTTAAAAGTAAATAAACATGCTTATATGTAAAGTTCTTCAAAGAACACATGTACAATGAATGTTTATCATTGTGCTTAATGTTTTGATCTGTGCTTAATGTTTATCATTCTGTAAATGAATGTATAGAAGAAAAGATCAAAAATGTTAGGTTGATCTATGTTAAAATGTAATAGATAGGCCTCAATAGAATCGTAGTCTGTCGAGCCAGCCGAGAGATTGTAAAAGCCAAGGTAGAATCGTAGAGTATCGAAAAAGTTGCTTCAGAATCGTAGTCTGCTTTGGAGGGCCTCACTCAGAATTGTAGAGTTGATCTGAGCGCCTATCGAGCTAAGTCGAGAATCATAGTCTGCTCTCGGAAGCGTAGATTCTACAATACAAGCAAGTAAAGATCGTAGTCTACATGTGCTTAAGAGAAATCATAATGTTCTCTTTGATCAGGCTGAATCAAGCATGAACATGACAAGACATAATGATCACGATCGTAGTGTATCTCCTATCAGCATCAGAAGCATCGAGCCCTGTCCATTTATTGAAGGATAAAATACAACAAATGTGGAATGAATTATAGACGTTGAGACTTTCGGAAATCCCAATGATTCAACACTCATCCTTAGTATATATTGAAGAAGCATATTAAAGAAGCTAAGGAAATGACTGCATGCCTGCTGAAAACATGTTTTCAGGTGTTAGGTGAGATAACAGTCTGCTGTGTCAGTGGGTCAGATGGCTGAACAACAAATTTCCAGGAAGTCACCATCGGTGCTCAGAAGTGTCTAATGTATTTAATGCTTCAACGAATGCCTTCAACGGACATATTTCAAAGGCTCCTTTATATACAAATCAGATAGAGATGGAGCAATCAAGCAAGCATACAACAAAAACTAAAGAACTCTCAATGCTCAAACTCTACGATCCAGAAAGAAAAACTTTCTCAACTACTCAGTTCTTTTGAACGTATGCTTAGTTGCAACTTAGTAGCATGACCCAAGAACTCAACTCTCATCAAGTGTATTCCAAGTCTGCTGGACTTAAATAGTTCTAAGTGAACTAAGAAGTTCCAAGACTGTTGGTCTTAAAGGAATCCAAGTGATTCAAAGATTGTAAAGACATCCTTAGTGGATTTCCTAATTGAGGAGTAGAAGAGTGGATTAGGAGCCTTGAGTGTTCTAAACCACTTAAAATCACTGTGTCTTTTATATTCCTGCCATAACTGCTATATCTATCATAACTGCTTATCACATATTATCTTGGTTTATCTTAAAGGGAAACAAACAAATCATATATTCCGCTGTGGATAATTTATTAATAAATCTGACAAGTATTTTAAGAAAGAAAGTTTTTAAAAATATCTATTCAACCCCCCTTCTAGATAACTATTGTGTCTCTGGGAACTAACATAACCGAATACAACCAGTACTATAGCCTTGGTTGCTCAGCAAAATGATCAAATGACTGCCTGTCAGAATGAGATTTGTGTTGAGATTATAATGTCATCCTCCCAACTTCAGGAACTTGTTAATGTTATTCGACAACTTTCTCGATTTCCTAATGACAAAAAAGGGGGAGAAAGAAAGGCAATGAGAGAGGCCGAAATGGGATAAATATCCGATTCAGGGGAGAAACGAAAAGAAATCAAAAGAAAATATCCATTACCCCTCCGATCTTTCGATCACCTCCTCATCCTCCACCAGGTGTTCCTTTGGAGAAAGGTCGATCCTCTTCACCACAAGAATCATCAAGTAGAGTCACATCTACTGGTATTCAGGTTCCCACTGGTGATCCTACTTATCTTTGAAGAAATCATCAAGGAACCTATGTCATAAGAGAAGAGAGAATGGACGTATCACACCTTGGCCCATGAGATTCTGCTGACAAGATTAGAAGAAAAGCGAACAAAGATAGAATCAAATTTGATCGCAGAAAAGAATATGAAAAGAAATGGTTCTCAAAGGAAAAAGAGTTAAGGAGGTAAAATAAGGAGATTGTTCAAAATATAATTTTTATTTTTAAAATCTCTTGTGAACATTCATAATACATTAATAAATTCATGCTTTTGATCTAAGTAATACAGTGGCCTATATTTTAAGACATATTTACTTTCAAGCAACTGCATTTTAGTTCTCAATGAAGGTTATAAAACTATTGGTTTTGTCATCATCGAATAGGGGGAGATTGTTAGAGTTTGCATATTTAAATTTGATGATTAATGCACTTTATGTATATTTGTACTAGTATGATTTGTACAGTCCTTATAATGATTTAATTCAATATACAAGGACTTAGATTAAAAAAATCAAATAATGTTAGTTTGATCTTATAGAAGCTGATTTGATGTATAGTTGATAGGACTTTCTATATTCATAAAGTTACTCAGCTATCTCGAAATAAAAAGATGGATCGCAGAGTAAGTGCATGATCATAATTCATCAGATGGATCGTAGATCTATTTGAAGCTATCATAAAGTTCACTACAAATCTTAAAACATACTTTAGTTCGTAAAGTGGACAAATGAATCACCTAGCTAAGAAAATCTCATTGAGAAGAACCTGATCGTAGAGTAGTAAAGTCTAACAAATTTATTGACATTGGAGCATTGCAAATTGAAGGTCCTGATGTATTTACCAAACATTATTCATTGAAATCGAAGATAAGAATATGTGTCTACCAGCTAGTTGGTGAAAGTTACATGTTAGGTTGTTTTGTGAGAAAGCAGACTAATGTGGCATGCAAGCTAAAAAGAAGCTGACACCTAGGTTTAAAACGTCCACATCAAGGATCCTAAAATATTTGAGCATTAAATGCACAAACAAACATCTAGTAATGAGAAGATTTTTAGCAGATTATAAAAGGCAACAAGGATTCAATCTTAAATAGAGACGAACTAAGATTATAAAGCTAAAAATTTGCAAAAGAAAAAGAACAAACTCAACGATCCTAAATATCTAGTTCACGCTACTAATTACTTGAGAAGAAAAGCTTAACGTCATCTTAGCAGCACCTCTCAACAAGAATTAATCACCTGATCATCAGAGGGCTAATAGTCCTTGTCTTAGTGACTAAACATCCAAGTCTGCTAGGCTTGAAGAGGTCTTAGTGTCCTTGTCTTTATGACTAAATATCCATCTCTGCGAGGCTTGAAGAAGGCAAAGTGTCCTTGTCTGTGTTACTAAATCCTTAGTGGAATTCCTGCTCGAGGAGTAGAAGAGTGGATTAGGAGTTATTTAGTCTCTTAACCACTTAAAATTTGCATGTGTTTATACTTTATTGTTCTTGCCTTCCATCTACTTTCTTATTTTATTTATCTTGCAAATATTCAGAATTGAGATTTATTTTCAATCTTCAAGGGGATTTTCAAAAGACATGCTTTGATGTGCTTAACCAAACTGATTAATAACCATTTGGTAATATCTTATTAATTAACAAAAGTTTTAAAAGATCTATTCAACCCCCCTTCTAGATCTATAAATGCATTCGGGAAATAACACCCATGGAACAAAAATTTGAGCCAAATGATTACATGAAATTGAGGCGAGAATACATTGAGTAGTGGAAGATGTAAATGGACCATCTCGAGGGACAAACAATGCAAATTGCTAAAAATATCCCCATGGATACATACTTCAACTAGTACAATAAGATCACCCGACGATATATGCATTTCCCTTAACGCGAAGGAGATCTTAACACTTCGTACGAGCCTCGATCCTTATATAATCAACAGCGTATGGTTAGCATGATAAGCAATTTAAATATTTATTTATTTTTCAGTTGATATAATCTCTTGTATACTTTGATGATAATATTCTTTTTTGGTTTTTTTTGCAAACATTATAGATTGAGAGCACAAAGTCTCTGTTGGATAAAGTCTTTAAACTTAACTAAGACTTTCCTTTGGAATACAAACTCATGAAAGAGGGGTGAGACTAGTTGTATGTTATCTATGATGCGGATGTGTAAGGGGAGGAGTATACGTGGGTAAAGAGACAGAGATACCCAGTTCATCGGGCATGCATGTCATCTACATCCCTAGCACCCAGGTCAATATTCATGTTATATATGAGGGTGCATCAAATTTCATTAGGGATGAGGTTCCAACAGAAGAAGTCCCTATACAGATTGAATATGGACCAAAAGGGTTTACACCAAAGAGATTTTGTGAGCACAAGATCCAAATCATCAATGGGATTCATCTCCCCAACTCCTTTCAATCCCTAGATGTTTCCCATTAAGCATCCCCAAAGGTTGTACACTTTAACTCACAAATATATCAATTACTTGCGGTCCTGAATATGGATATATGAGCATTTCATATACGTGTATATGTTGCTTTTGCGGGATCATGAAAAAAATATCAGCTCGAGAAGATACAGAAGAGGCCAAATTTGGGTTCATGGCCTCCATCTTCATGTATTTGGGGAAATGTGCATTATCCCTACAGGACTAAAATCACGTAGCCCAATTCTACGAAACATATGTTCAACCACAGGTGGGACCGCCTTTACACGAGTGCAATTATATCTTTATGTCTGTATGTAGAACCAATAATCGACATTTCATAATGTTAATCTTCGCGGTGAAAGATTGGAAGTTTACTATCCTCGACCCCCCATATAATGACACACCTTTCCTCAAGCTGACTGATATGCACTAGGAATAAATCAAAGTAGCGGTACGTGTAATATTTGGCTTTTTTTTTATTAAATATAGCAGATATATGTACGTAATTATAACCCCACCATTTATTGTAAGTATAATTGATATCGTTAACTTTGCACATTGGTAACCCATTGGGTGGTTGGCTTCGTATAAATCCAAAGGTCCATGTAGTACAAGATTGGTTGATGCAGGCTAACACTTGCGATTATGGCATCTTTGTCTACAAGTACGTCGACTACTACGTGCGGGGTAACCTTAACCTTACCAAAGAAAAATGGTCAGCTAGAGATGTATCGGTGATTAAGTATAGGATATTGTATGAGTTATTCAAATGTCAGGATAGAGACATACCTAGGGTATAGATCAACTAAATGTTTTTATTTATTTTCAATGGATGATATTTGTGACGCCCCCAAAATAGGTATACATCACCCATTCTGAGTCGCCAAATACATGGTACAAACTTAAATATACAACATGAACTTTGAGTTTTAATACAAATATTGTCTTCTAGACAGTATTCAAACTCAAAATAAGTCCTCAATACATTTATTTTCACACTATTTCACAAAATAGTGAGGACTACTAATGCAACCATCTGGACCGTCAATCCATTCCCCGACTATTCCCAGCTATATTCTCATTTCCTGAAGAGAATAGTGAAAGAAAGGGTGAGCTCAACTAGCCCAGTAAGAAATATTATGACTAAGATAATGCAGAATAAATTATTCTTAGCCTTCAACAGTATAACAACTGATAGAATATAATAGACAACAAGTTTTAGGTCAACAACTGCAGCGGAATAAGCGATCCATTAGAAGAGTCAATTAGAGCATAAAATCTACTATCTTCTATGATTTAAAAAGTTTATCATCAATTTTATCGCTGAGACTCAGCTTAATAAATAATCCACATCATCGAATCATCCCTACACTACGGACCAAGGATATTCTTTAAGATCACGACCACTTAATTATCCATGCACTACGGGCCAAAGATAATCGTGTTTTCAGCAACGGTCATGATCATGCCATAAAAAAATTCAACTTTGCACCCATGGCCGAAGAGAATCCATGGCCATAATCATACCAAAAACTGTCCATCAATACACTACGGGCCAATGAGGACTTTTACAACATCATTTGTAACATTACGCTCATGGTTATACCGAATAATCCTCGGTCATAATCATACCAAGTCCATCTATGCACTACGGTCCAAAGATGACTTTCAACATAATATAAGCATGAGGATGATGACAATGACATAATAATTCAATAAAACAAGTTCAAGGATAAATTTTTAAAGATTTATAATTTAATTTATCCAGAAATCACTAACGTCCAAATTATCAACATGATACTGCTTTGTGGAGTAAAATTCAAGAATAATATTGTACCAAAAATAATTTTGACCGAAAACGAATCAATTTTTATCATGAATAGTACTCCGGGTGAATAGTACTCGAGTGAATAGTACCCCGTGAATAGTACTTTATGAATAGTACTCTGGCATGAAAAAGTTAAAACTTATCAAGAATCCTCAGAATAATATTTCCATGAAAAGATACTGGATGAAGCGCAAATATCAAGGATATTCTACTAATTTCATGGAGTATAGAAGCCAAAACTTTAACAAAGCGAATATAGAATTGAAAATTAAACGAAATAATATTACTTACATACTATAGAGTATGGAAGAAAATATTATTTCGCGAATATATGAACAAAAATAACATCCCATACTTAATATTGAATGAATATAATATTCCTTACTTAATATTAAACAAATATAATATGAATATTAAACGAAGACAATATCCCTATGAATATTGAACGAAAATAATATTCCTTATGAATATTGAACGAAAATAATATTCATACGAATACGAAAAATAATGTCTCTTCTGAATATGAAATAAATAACACCCCTTACGAGTATTGAAAGAAAATAATTCTCTTCATGAATACGAAAGAAATAAAACCCCTTACCTCAAAAAGAAGATTATTCCAACTGGTATAGCGGATATATTCTTGAAGAAAACTTTCACTATTTTCTACACTCAAAGCTTCGTAAAACTCAAAAGAAATACGCTCAATATTATAGAAGAAGAATTCTCTGATTCTGGTGTGATTTTCAATTCTAACTAAGCATCCTATTTATAGGAGAATGGAAAGGATACTATTTGAGCGCACAGTGGGAAGAAGTTCACGGGCGAATTCTTCGGCTGATTTCGTTGAAAAATTTGATTTTACTATACAGCACTATGCAATAAAATATTCTAATAAAACAAAAACTTTTAAATAAAATATAATATATTCTATTTATAATCTAATAAAACAAATAACTTTATAAAAAGTATTCTATTTTATATAAAAAAAATTCTGTTTTATTACTAATATAATAATAATAAAAACAAAATTTTTATATATATATATAATCTCCCACGTTTCATCCCCCCCCCCCCCCAATTTCTCAATTTTCTTCCGTGGGCCCCACATGTGGGCCCCCACCTTTATTATACTGAATAACTTTCTACCGATTATTTTAAAAAATAGGTAAATGGGGGTCCATAAAATAAGCAACATTTACGACAAATACTTCATAAAAATCCCCTCAATATTTTTAAAAACATATATCATCATTATTATAATTCGCAATATTTAACAACCAGGTCGTTCCCAAGAAAGAGGGGGCTTTCCAATAATGATTTCTCCCTATTGGAGCGCAATTAGGTGACCAAACCTCTCCTTGACAGAACTTCTAGACATTTTCAATATTGCAAATAATAATATGAATAACTTGTAATCTCAATTATTGATTTAATAATATATAAAATATCGACAATAATTGAATCAAATAACGTGAGATACTACGCAAAGAATTATCGTAGCAATAATTGAACAAAAACGTGAGTGACTTCTCACGTAAAGATCAATAATCAATAATGTGCTACTATGTAACCAATACATATTATATTCATTTCTTTTACTATTGGGTAGCTCATTAGTTTTAATTCAGAAACTTTCGTCGTTATTTTCATAAAAGATATTTCGCCGCTTTTCTCATTCCGACAATAATTACATTGTAGGGTCCATTAATGATTGTGCTTGGTCATACGAATATTCCTGGTTAAAACGAATATTCCCCGACTAATCGAATATAATACAACAACTTGCATACTTTTCAAAATTTATAAATACTACCCACAACTATAACATTATCTCAAATCCACACTATAATATTCAAAAAAATATTTCGAGAAAATTAAATCTTTATTCGTAAAATTTGGGGTTTTGCAATATTACATACAAACAATGGTTGTAATTAAATTTTAATGTATGCTATTTTAATTTCAATGGATGGTATTTTAATTTCAATTATGAGATTGTTGATGCATGTTATCTAGCAATGGTTGTAATTAAATTTTAATGGATGGCTTGACTGTTGTGTATTTTGCTATGGAACATGTATGATTTATAACTTTACTTGAACATGCCAACTCTTTGGATACTGGTCGTAAGTCAGAGAAGTGGCCACGCAAATTAGCAAAAAGTCCTTGTATTCTGGTTGTAGGTAGGAGTAGTGGCTAGGCAAAATAAAAAAAAGTCCTTGGATTTTAGCAGCAAAAAAGAATAGTGGCCAGGCAAAAAAAGTTAAATTCCTGGATTCTGTCCGCTACTCCTACATGCGGCCAAAATACGGGGATCACGTGCCGATTATTTTAATTTGTAGCAGTAGTACTATTTGGATAAATTTCGTAACACACATAATTATATTATAATTAATAGTTTTATTCACATAACTGTCATTAACTATTATAAACATTCTGAAAAAACACAAGCATTTTTTTAGCGCTACTCAATTACATGTCCATAAACATTCCAAAAAAATACAAGCATAATATTACATCCATAAATGCACTAAAATTTAAATAATTTTTAGGTTCAAGAATTCCTAACACTCTATAATGATTGAGCTTATCATGGTTGGTTTCGAATCCACATATGACACATTTTTAGTGAGGCTTAGTACCCACTATTTTTTCAAAAGCACTTTTGATTCGCTGTTGTTTTTTCTAGCCCATTGTTTGTGAAGCAATTGGTGGAAAAAACTCTTCTTCTTCCTCTTCATCATCATCCCCCAATTCCATCTCCCGAGGTGCATATGTTAGGTTTGTATATAGCGCGATCATGCAATTAAATCATATAAACGTAACGGAAGCGTAATTAACTGAATTTTAAAATTTTCATACAAACCATCACCATGATTATGCTATGTGATTAATTATCAATCTAAATAAAGAAAAAGGAGAATCAGATTCATGCCTTTATAGAATCAAGCTTCCTCAAGTACGAGTTCAACTCCTAGTCTTTCGTAGTCTCCTTGAATTCGCGAGATTGGATTCCTTCCTTTGATCAACGTTAGCCACACAAGCGTTTGGCCTCTAGAGGTGATCCACCAAGGAAGAACAAAAATTAAGAAGAAGGGTATTTGGCAAAATCCTAGTTTTTCTATCTCTATAGAAAATGTGTACTCTCCTAACTCTTGGAATAAAGTGTCTCCCTAATCCATAATAAGACATTCTTATTTATAGATGTAGGCAACCCTCCCAAACCATTTAATTAGAATAGAGTTTTTGATTTCATTAATTAAACTCCTTTAATTAATTAGGCTCCTAATCCAATAAGGAATAATTTAGAGTACCTTTATTAATTAATTCTCAAACCCCTTTAGGAATTAACTTAATAATAATAATAATAATAATAATAATAATAATAATAATAATAATAATAATAATAATAATAATAATAATAATAATAATAAGACTCCTCTAATTAATTTATATTTAATATTTTCAAAATATTAAATAATAAATATTAAGCTATTTAATTTATTTTATCACCATAGATTAAATTAAATACATGTAACTTATTATTACGATTATGTCATTAACTTCTTAAATACATATTTTTATTTTATGGTGTGACCCTTTAGGTTCTCCATATTAAACCGGTTGTGAATAAATCAATTAGAACAATTTTAATCTTATTTAAATAAATAAATTAAATATTTATTTAAATAAATAAATAACATTTATTCTACAATAAGGATAAGTCTCTTTAGAGATCAACGACTTTTCAGATAATATAGATTTCAACATTAATCATAAAAAGACCCTTTGAGTAAGTAGTTACTGCAAAATTTAATCATTCCACCATACAATGTCCCAATTAAATATAAGACATGAAATTACTGTCAAGTCTTATTTTATTTAATTATATGTATTTCGATTCACAAATACACAACTCCAATTAATGCAAATTAGAAACTCATTTCTAATTTCATTCCAACTTGGCCAAGGATTTCTGGGTTATCATTTATCTAATCATATTAGACATTTATCTTCTTTTACTAGAAGCGGTAAATTCTTTATTGATCATTTATTATCTCCATATATAACTTATTACACCCAAGCATACCCTTTGATATACCCTAAGGGTCTTTAGGGACATGTCAGAGTATAACTTATCATACACAAGATACTATGATGATCTCAAGTCTAAGGATCACTTGTACTACTATCACTTCAGGAATTTCTATTGAAAGACAAGTAAAACTCCATTAGGTATTCCTTAGCGAGCTACATTTAGTGAACTTATTCTCCAATAAGCACCTACATACTTGCTTTAGTGTCTCCACACAAATGATCATGAGATCAATCATCCTCATCCAATGAGCAAACAACGTATGTACTAATCTATTCGGATTCACTAATCTCCTTTTTAGTAATCCATCATTTGGGAACATTTTAGTTTTTAAGCTATCTAAGAATTTAGATATCATTAGTGTAAGACCCCAACTTTTATGAATAAAGAATAATTTTCTCAAAATATATTTTTAAATATTATGGTGTGGATTTGATATAATATTATAGTTGTGGGTAATATTTACAAATTTTGCAAAGTAAGCAAGTGGTTATATAATAGTCGATTGGTCGGGGAATATTCGTTTTAACAGGAATATTCAGACGACGCGGCACAATCGTTAAGTGGACCCTAGCGGAAGTATTGTCGTAGTTAGTTAGAAAGCACGTAATTATCATTTTATAAAAATAATTGGCGGAAGTGTTACCGTTAAAACCATTGAACTACCGGTAGTAGTAAAAGTACGATGAATGGCTGTGGTTGCATAAGTAGCACACAGTATTGGTTATTGATGCTTACGTGAGAAGTCACTCAGTTATACTCAATTATTGCTACATCATATCTCTCATCTTATTGATTCGATTATTATCACAGTATCATCTGCATAATATGTTACATTATTAAATCAATAATTGAGACAACAAAGTTATTTATATTATTAAATTGCAATATTTACAATGTCTAGAAGTTCTATCAATGAGAGGTTTGGTCGTCTAATCATGGCGTCAATAAGGAGAAATCCTTATCTGAAAAGCCCCTCTTTCTACGAGAACGACCTGGTTGTTAAATATTGTGAGTTATAATATTAATGATGAATAAGTTCGTGTTGATTAAAGATGAAATTCATAGTTCCATTGTGTTGGAATTATTAGTGTTAGTGGAAATCGACATTTATTCCGATATGAATTGATGTCTGGAAGTTTTTTGACCGACCGGGTAATTAATCGGATAAATGAGCAATTAATTGCTATTAATTCACATGATTATAACTATTTGTTCACATGTGTGTACTATTGATTCACATTCTTATACTATTAGGGGAGTTGGTGCAAGATTGATAACACTTGCATGACTAAGTTAAAAATGGAGGTATAGATGGAGGTACTATATTTGTAATTCATATTTTCACATGATTATAACTATTGATTCACATGATTGAACTATTGATTCACATTATTTCCTATTAGGGAGGTGGTGCAAGTTTGATAATACTTGCGAGGACTAAATTAAAATGAAAGAAAAGTCAAGGTATTGTAATGTAATATTATGAGCCCCAAAATGTGCAATTATCGAAACTATATTTTCCTATAAATAGAAGCTCGTTCTTCCTTCATTTCTCACCAATTCACCAATTCACTAAAAGCTATAGAGAAATTATTATAGAGAGAAATTATAGAGAGAATTATTTTCTTTCAATACTCGTAAGACTTATTTATTAATAAAAGTATTAATTTATTAAAGGCTTTTAATTATCTACGTGATCTTGTTTTATAATATTTGATAAACCCATAGTTTTAAGCAATGCTTTTAGAATAATGATGGTGATCATTCTAATGAGATCTAAATTCTTTGAAAGCTTAAAACTAAAATAGTTCCCAATCGTTGGATTACTAAATTGGGGATTAGTGAATCCGGATAGATTAGTACATACGTTGCTTGCTCATTGGATGAGGATGATTGATCTCATGATCATTTGTGTGGAGACACTAAAGCAAGTATGTAGGTGCTTATTAGAGAATAAGTTCTTTGAAGCGTGGCTCGCTAAGGAATACCTAATGGAGTTTTACTTGCCTGTCAATAGGAATTCCTGTAGTGATAGTAGTACAAGTGATCCTTGGACTTGAGATCATCATAGTATCTTGTGTATGATGAGTTATACTTTGACTTATTCCTTAAGACCCTTAGGGTATATCAAAGTGTATGCTTGGGTATAATAAGTTGTACATGGAGATAATGTATGATCAATAAAGAATCTACCACTTCTAGTAAAAGAAGAGAAATGTCCTATGTGATTCGATAAATGACAACCTTAAGTAGTCCTTGGTTAAGGCGAATGAAATTAGAAAGGAGTTTCTAATTTGCATTATTTGGAGTTGTGCATTTAAGGATCAAAATACATATAATTAAATAAAATAAGACTTGACAAAGTAATTCCATGTCTTATATTTAATTGGGACATTGTATGGTGGAAGGATTGAATTATGCGGTAACTATTTACTCAAAGGTTCTTTTATGATTAATGTTGAAATCTATATTATACGGAAAGTCGTTGATCATTAGAGAGGCTTATCCCTATTGTAGAATAAATATTATTTATTTAAATAAATTAATTAGTTTAATTTATTTATTTAAATAAGATTAGAATTATTCTAATTGATTTATTCACAACCGGTTTAATATGGAGAACCTAAAGGGTCACACCATAAAAGGAAGAATAATTATTTAAGAAGTTAATGGCATAATCGTAATAATAAGTTAAGTATATTTAATTTAATCTATGGTGATAGAATAAATTAAATAGCTTAATATTTATTATTTAATATTTTAGAAATATTAAATATAAATTAATAAGAGAGTCTTATTATTATTATTATTATTATTATTATTATTTAATTTCTAAAAGAGTTTGGGAATTAATTAATAAAAAATACTCTCATTTATCCTAATAAGATTAGGAGGAAAATTAATTAAAAGAGTTTAATTAATTATTCCTAATAAGATTGGGAGCTTAATTAATTAAAAGAATTTAATTAATTAAAATAAAACTCAATTCCTTAATTGTTAAGGAGGGTTGCCCACATCTATAAATAAGAGGAGTCTTATTATGGGTGGGGAGGGTTGTTGACTTTTACAACATATTCGTAATTCAATAGTTGGAGAAGTACGCTCTTTTTTCATAGAGATAGAAAACTAGGGTTTTGCAAATACCCATCTTCTTGAATTCTTCTTCTTCCTTGGTGGATCACCTCAGAGGCCTAAACACTTGGGTGGCTAACGTTGATCAAAGGAAGGAACCAAACCCGGTGGATTCAAGTTGAGCGAAAAGGATTTGGAGGTGAACTTGTACACGAGGAAGCTTCGATCTTCAAGGGTATGATTTTATTCTTTATCTTTTTCGTTTAATTAATAATTGTGCATAAAGGGTGATCCGGGTATATGGTTTGTAAAATTTTTAAACTATGATTTTTACACGTTTCGCTTATTTTGTGCAATTTGATTGCGTTCATGAATATTACAAACCTAACAGTGGTATTAGAGCCAAACCTTTATGCAAATTATTAATTGTTTTGATTTGATATGTATATTGATATGTGTTTAGAACAATTTAATTGGGCATAATTTTATTGTATAAAATTTAAAAAAAAAAAAAAATAAAAATTTTTTTTTTTTTTTTTTGATTTTTAATTGATTTAGCCTTATTAAATAAATTTAATAATTTTTTAATTAAAATTAATTTATGCATCTTCTTGCTAGTAATCCCGCTTATTACTATATATATTATTTTTATATAAACAAGTTGCGCTTTTTGTTTTTATATATATAAAAAAGGCTAATGATATATATATATTTTTTTATATAATGGAGGCATATATATATTTTTGTTGATATATTGGCACCAATATATATATATATAATATATATATGATATATACATGATATATATATATATATATATATATATATATATATATATATATATATATATATATATATATATATATATATATAATATTATTTATTTTATTAAAAAAAAAAAGTTTATTTTAATTTAAAATAAAAGATTTATTTTAATCTTAAAATAAAAAAGGTTTATTTTAATTTTAAAATAATTTCATGCTAACTAATTAGAGTTGGAATTGGGATGATCCATGATAACTAATTGGAGTTGAAAAATTGGATTCATGTTTCCTTAAATAAAGGAGTTTATTTAGATATGAAATAAGATTTCATATTATTCAAAATAAAAGAGTTTATTTGTGAATAGGAAAGAGAATCCTAATTTCCTTAAATAAAGAGTTTATTTAGATATGAAATAAGATTTCATATTATTCAAAATAAAGGAGTTTATTTGTGAATAGGAAAGAGAATCAAGTGTTTCCTTTAATAAAAGTTTTTTTTTACATGGAATTGGATTCCATAATTAATTAAAATAATTAATTAAAATAAAGAGTTTATTTTGATTAAAGATTTTGATTAAAATAAAATAGTTTATTTTATTCAAAATTGGATAAATTAAAATAAAATAGTTTTATTTTGATTTAAATTTGGATTAAAATAAAGGAGTTTATTTTGATTCAAAATTAGATTTTATACTAACTAAATTTGCCCATTAAATGATATCAATATATATATTGAATATTTATTATTCATGAGATGAATGTTATTTATTGATGCGTATGGTGATGTGTATGATAATAAATGGGATTGATTATGGACTATTGACCGATGTGATTGGATTTTATTTTAGTTGGATGCATGAATGTATGGGTTTTATTAAATGGGAATTCTGCGTACCTCGTCTTCTCTAATTTTTTCTTAATGTAAATTCTATCTCTCTCTATGTACTTCCCTCGATTCAGCGATCAAGAGTTTCTATTTATTTTAAATAGTTTTGTAATAGGAATAGTTAGAATTAATTTTGAAGAATTGGAGATCAAGGAGCAAGGAGGCGCTTGAAGACCCGATTTGTAATGGAGCAGGGTTTAAATGTAATAGTTATATTTAAATATTATTTCTTGCACCCTAGGGTTTGACCTTTTGGTTCACTTGGTGGCTCTAGTGAGACAAACTAGAATAAAAGTCCATAATCAATCGGGTAGAATATAGTATTATATATATGTGCATGCTTATATATATATATATATTATATATTATGCAAACATGCTTCGCATGTTAATTAATATAATATATATTTTATATATATATATAATATATGCTTAGCTAAACAAGATGAGACAATTTAATAAAAACCCTCAAATTTTTTTATATTAAGTCCTAAGCGTTCAAAGATATTTGGAATATCGAGCGTAAGCTTTTAGCATGATAAAATTAATAGAGTATTAAATATTTAATATGAGTTTTTGTTGTGTCACCACAAGGCAAGTATTAAGTATTTAAGATGTTAATTTATCACATTTGATGCTTATAAAGAAAATTGAACAATATTGTTTTGTTGTGTCACCACAAGGATGATATTTTCTTTTTGAATATATGGAGTGCTAGGTTGGACTTAACTTGGATAATTTTGATTCGGATGTGCCACCACTTGATCAAAATAATCTAAGAGGCAAAAAAAAGGAGTTGCATAGTTGATGTAATTGACAAAAGTTGTCTACCTATTTATTTATATATAGTTTGTTGTGTCACCACAAGGCTATATACATTTGAAATGGGATCCTTATTCTCACTAGCAAATCTTTAATTAGATTTTGCCGAACTATATATATTGAGGTAATATAGTTTGAAGAAAATAGTGGGAGATACCAATTTAAAACAAGACCTAATTTATTTTGGTAATTAATAAAAGAATGTATGTTAAAATGTTGTTAATTACAAATTCATTTCTGATTTTACAATGTCTAAATTACTATCACTCTGCGAAGCATATTAGATGTTAATTAACCGAGGAATAGAATTAAGCGGATTGGTTAAGGAATTTGAGAATAGTTCTCATATTTGAAAAGCTATCTTATGTCCTTAATATCGCCTATCCCGCGCAATGGTTGCGAACAATGCCTACGAGGAAGAGATTGCTACTTTTAGAAAGTGGCAAGATGATGCTGTGATTGGCTCGATGCATCATGCTCGCATCCATGAGTGCTTGAGCTTGACGTCGACGATGAAACTATGGATGCTCTACTATATTTCCCGCACATCAAGTAGTTGATGGTGAGGAAAATAGGATGATAGATATCGAGATATCTAAGGAGCTCTTAGATCTAGAATGGCCAATGGCACTATAAATGCGAGATAAAAGTCCTAAACATTATCAATTTGATTGATCAATTAGGACAATTGGTTTTGTCATGGATGGAGAGTTGAGCAAGATTTGATCTTGCACTCACTCCGGACTCCTTTCACAATTGTTGTGAATTTTTCATATGAACAAGCTAGATATTAGTCTCATTGATTTGCTTAACATGTTGAAAAATGTTGAGAGTCACTTTCAACCAAGAAAGACCATGTCTTCTTGGTAGGGGCCAAAGGATCTTACGAAAAGAAGAGCGATTCAAAGAAGGTAAATAGAAAGGCGTAAACAAAGGATAATAAGAACAAAAGCGATATGGATAGCAAAGGAGTTTGCTTCCCCACTGCAATAAGCACTGGACACTGGAAAGAAAGCTGCGAAGCATCTTGCAGAGAGCTAACTAAACGAAAGAAGCTTAGTGAAGTTTAGGTTATAAATACAATTTTTTGTTCATGATTTAAAATAAATTTTTCTTTAAGTCGAGGTTCTACTTGGGTATTGGATACGACTTTGGTTATCATAAATATAGATTTATGAAGGGACCAAGCAGAAGTAGAAAGCTAAACAAATATAAGTAATCCTATGTGTGGGAAATGAAGCAAAGGTTCTTTGCATTAGTATAGGAACTTATAGTTTAGCAATGCCTACGGCAAATCTATTAAGTCGATAAGTTGTTATTGTATTCGGATTCTTGTTAGAAACATTATTTCCATTTTATTGTTGGACAATGAAATCTTTGGTATTATAATTAAGAACAATTGTTGTTCTATTTATAATAATAATGTTTTGTATAGAACTGGAATATTACTTAATGGATTTTGTATACTTGAATTACGTGAAAATAATTTTGCAAATTGAACAAACTAGTATAAGAAAAGGAGATGATCATTCAAAGAGTTGAATGTATGTATTTGCTGAAATACAAGTGTGAATTATTTGAAAGGTTCAAAAAATTCAGAAGTGAAATAAATTGGCAAAGTATTAAGATTCTTTGATTAGATCAAGGAATAAATACTTGTGCAATAAGTTTCTAGATCATCTCAAATGGTTTTCTCATAATGGACGCCTCGATACATAATAATTGATTGATGTATACGAAAGGAAAAATCATACCTTGTTGGACATGGTGCGGTCCAAAATGATTTTACTGACATTCCGAGTATCCTTCAGGATCATGTCCTAGAAATGGTGCATATCTACGAAAAAGGTAACCTCAAAATCCAGCCCCAAGACTCCATAAAAGTTATGGACGGGGAGGATTCTAATCTTAAGTATGTTAAGATAAGGGGTTGTCGACTTATGTGAAAAGGTTTGAAAAGGATAAGCTTGGGACAAGATTTGACATGTACTGATTTGTGGGACATCCTAAAAGTAAGTTTAGGGTATATGTTCTATAATTCTACTTAGCAAAAAGGTGTTTGTTGTTGCGAAACACAGCGCCTTCTAAGATAAAGGTGTTTATCATTAAAAGGGGCTAGTGGGAGGATAATAGATCTTGAAGAGTTCAAGAACCACAAAAATACTATAAGTCAAATAAGAGGAACTTTGTAGATAGACCTATTATACCTGGCAGAATCGTAAATCTGGAATAGTATAGAAGATACAGGAGGTATGGATTCATCATAGATGATGATGATGAGGTACACATCATAGAAGATGATGATCCGATTACATACGATGAGGTAAGAGTTGTAGACACTCTCGGAGAAATGGATTGAAGCAAGTTTCTCAAATATGGAACATTCGTTTTTTGATGAGGCAATCAAAAGAGTTTGATTTTATCAAAAACAAGAATGAACCTAGTGTGTATAAAAAAGGGTCGATTGGGGCGTCGTGACATTCCTAGTATTATATGTTGATATACTACGGATAAGGAATGACATACCAATGCTACAATCGGTAAAGATAAAGTTGTCTAAACATTCCTCCATGAATGATTTGGGAAGAATATCTTAATTGGGGATATAAATCTATATAGATAGATTTAAGAGGATGCTCGACTTAACCCGAGGCGTATATTCATTTGATGCTAAAGTCGTTTAGCATGGAAAACTCAAGAGATGTCTCATGTTGATGAGCCATGGAGTGTATCTCTCTTAATAGTCCCCACGAGACTCACGAAAAGAGAGGTCGCATGAGTGACAATCATGTATCTGATGAAATGTACGAGACACGATGTTGATCGGTCGTAATACGGAGAAGTTCACTATGAGTCGGTGAAAAACATCTTAAAGTGCTTAGCAGGCACTAAGGATGTGATCATATTCATGGTGGGTCTAAATTAAAACTAGAGGGCTTAACAGACTCAAGTTTTTCGAGAGAGAGACCAAGATGACAGAAAATCCACTTTAAGGTAAAGCGTTATCTTGAGCAGTGGTGCGATGAATTGGAAAGGTTTCAAACAAACAAAAGAGTTCTTTGGTTTAGTGATAAAGACAAAGTATATAGCTATAAATGAAGCTCTGAGTTGATTGTTTGGATGAAAAGTTCATTCTGAGAACTAGGAATAGTTCTAAGTCTCATCTTGGATCTAAACATGTGTTGTGGCACTTTCATTTGATTATAGAATCATTGAAAGATGGGAAATCACTATAGAGATAGTGGACTCTCAAGAACAACATTACATATCCATTAACTAAAGCTTATCCAACAATGAGGGGATAATCGTCACTTAGAGAAGAAGAGTATGAGATACCATGGCGATTGGCTTTAGTGCAAGTGGGAGATTGAAAGTAGTATGCACACAAGCCGATCATGTTTGATGATAAAGCATATACTTTGTAACAATCTTATTCATTTATTAATAAAAAGTATTAATTTATTAAAGGCTTTTAATTATCTACATGATCTTTGTTTTATAATATGTGATAAACCCATAGTTTTAAGCAATGCTTTTAGAATAATGATGATGATCATTCTAATGAGATCTAAATTCTTAGAAAGCTTAAAACTAAAATAGTTCCCAATCGTTGGATTACTAAATTGGGGATTAGTGAATCAGGATAGATTGGTACATACGTTGCTTGCTTTCATTGGATGAGGATGATTGATCTCATGATCATTTGTGTGGAGACACTAAAAAAGCAAGTATGTAGGTGCTTATTAGAGAATAAGTTCCTTTGCAGCGTGGCTCGCTAAGGAATACCTAATGGAGTTTTATTTGCTGTCGATAGGAATTCTGTAGTGATAGTAGTCAAGTGATCCTTGGACTTGAGATCATCATAGTATCTTGTGTATGATGAGTTATACTTTGACTTATTCCTTAAGACCCTTAGGGTATATCAAAGGGTATGCTTGGGTATAATAAGTTATACATGGAGATAATGTATGATCGATAAAGAATCTACCACTTACTAGTAAAAGAAGAGAAATGTCTATGTGATTCGATAAATGACAACCCAGTAGTCCTTGGCAAGGAGAATGAAATTAGAAAGGAGTTTCTAATTTGCATTATTTGGAGTTGTGCATTTAAGGATCGAAATACATATAATTAAATAAAATAAGACTTGTGGTAATTCCATGTCTTATATTTAATTGGGACATTGTATGGTGGAAGGATTGAATTATGCACGGTAACTATTTACTCAAAGGTTTTTTTATGATTAATGTTGAAATCTATATTATCGGAAAGTCGTTGATCATTAGGGAGGCTTATCCTATTGTAGAATAAATATTATTTATTTAAATAAATTAATTAGTTTAATTTATTTATTTAAATAAGATTAGAATTATTCTAATTGATTTATTCACAATAGGTTTAATATGGAGAACCTAAAAGGTCACACCATAAAAGGAAGAATAATTATTTAAGAAGTTAATGGCATAATCGTAATAATAAGTTAAGTATATTTAATTTAATCTATGGTGATAGAATAAATTAAATAGCTTAATATTTATTATTTAATATTTTAGAAATATTAAATATAAATTAATAAGAGAGTCTTATTATTATTATTACAATTATTATTATTATTTAATTTCTAAAGAGTTTGGGAATTAATTTAATAAAAGTACTCTCATTTATTCCTAATAAGATTAGGAGGAAAATTAATTAAAAGAGTTTAATTAATTATTCCTAATAAGATTGGGAGCTTAATTAATTAAAAGAATTTAATTAATTAAAATAAAACCCAATTCCTTAATTGTTAAGGAGGGTTGCTCACATCTATAAATAAGAGAGTCTTATTATGGGTGGAGGGGTTGTTGACTTTTACAACATACGTAATTCCAATAGTTTGGAGAGTACGCTCTTTTTCATAGAGATAGAAAAACTAGGGTTTTGCCAAATACCCATCTTCTTGAATCTTCTTCTTCCTTGGTGGATCACCTCAGAGGCCAAACACTTGGGTGGCTAACGTTGATCGAAGGAAGGAACCAAACCGGTGGATTCAAGTTGAGCGAAAAGGATTTGGAGGTGAACTTGTACGAGGAAGCTCGGATCTTCAAGGGTATGATTTTATTCTTTATCTTTTCGTTTAATTAATAATTGTGCATAAAGGGTGATCGGGTATATGGTTTTTAAAATTTTAAAACTACGATTTTTACGTTTCCGCTTATTTTTTGCAATTTGATTGCGTTCATGAATATTACAAACCTAACATAAAATTGTGAAATTCTATCATTATTCAATTTATTATTTCTTTATTATTAATTGACATATGAATAATTTACTCGTATGCATTTTTAATGCTCTATCGCTTTTATTCGGTGAATTCTTTTGTTATTCCATTCTTTATTATTCTATTGGACGTATTTATATCGATTTATTGAAATGCGAGAATATTACGCATGACTCGGTTCCATTTTTATTATTACATTTGGAACATCACATGCTATATGAGTATGGATTACGCGATGAATTCGGTTCCATTCTTTATTATTCTATTGGAATATCCTCTCGTCAAGGGATTACATGATCAAATTGGTTTCATTCTTTATTATTAATTTGGGAATAATAATACATTACAAATCATTTCTATCGATTAGTTGGCTATGAATTCTTTCGTTATTCCATTCTTTATTATTTCATTGGAATAACTATCTCATGTGGGATTATATGATGCATGGTGAATGATCCTTCGATTCATTCCTTATTAAATTGTGGAAATGATGTCATCTACGTGGATTACATTTCATTTGATAATGGCGAAAATCCATTTACAGCTTCATATATTCTATTACACTCGGTTTAATTAAAGTTTGGCTTCTATACTCCATGGAATTAGTAGAATATCCTGGATATTTGCGCTTCATCCATATTAAGATTTTTCATGGGAATATTCTTCTCGAAGCATTCAAAAATTGAATTTTACTCCACAAAGAAGTATCATGTCGATAATTAGGACGTTATTGATTTTTGATAAACTAAAATTTTAAATCTTTAAATTTTATCCTTGAACTTGTTTTATTGAATTATATATGTCATCATCATCATCATCATGCTTATATTGTGATGAAAGTCATCTTTGGCTTACGTGCATAGATGGACTTGGTATGATTATGATTATTGAGGATTATTGAAAGTAGTATGCACACAAGCCGATCATGTTTGATGATAAAGCATATACTTTGTAACAATCTTATTCATTTATTAATAAAAAGTATTAATTTATTAAAGGCTTTTAATTATCTACGTGATCTTTGTTTTATAATATGTGATAAACCCATAGTTTTAAGCAATGCTTTTAGAATAATGATGATGATCATTCTAATGAGATCTAAATTCTTAGAAAGCTTAAAACTAAAATAGTTCCAATCGTTGGATTACTAAATTGGGGATTAGTGAATGGGATAGATTGGTACATCGTTGCTTGCTCATTGGATGAGGATGATTGATCTCATGATCATTTGTGTGGAACACTAAAAGCAAGTATGTAGGTGCTTATTAGAGAATAAGTTCCTTTGAGCATTGGCTCGCTAAGGAATACCTAATGGAGTTTTATTTGCTTTTGTCGATAGGAATTCTGTAGTGATAGTAGTCAAGTAATCCTTGGACTTGAGATCATCATAGTATCTTGTGTATGATGAGTTATACTTTGACTTATTCCTTAAGACCCTTAGGGTATATCAAAGGGTATGCTTGGGTATAATAAGTTATACATGGAGATAATGTATGATCGATAAAGAATCTACCACTTCTAATAAAAAGAGAAATGTCTATGTGATTCGATAAATGACAACCCAGTAGTCCTTGGTTAAAGCGAGAATGAAATTAGAAAGGAGTTTCTAATTTGCATTATTTGGAGTTGTGCATTTAAGGATCGAAATACATATAATTAAATAAAATAAGACTTGTGGTAATTCCATGTCTTATATTTAATTGGGACATTGTATGGTGGAAGGATTGAATTATACGGTAACTATTTACTCAAAGGTTCTTTTAATGATTAATGTTGAAATCTATATTATACGGAAAGTCGTTGATCATTTAGGGAGGCTTATCCCTATTGTAGAATAAATATTATTTATTTAAATAAATTAATTGTTTAATTTATTTATTTAAATAAGATTAGAATTATTCTAATTGATTTATTCACAATAGGTTTAATATGGAGAACCTAAAGGGTCACACCATAAAAGGAAGAATAATTATTTAAGAAGTTAATGGCATAATAATCGTAATAATATGTTATGTATATTTAATTTAATCTATGGTGATAGAATAAATTAAATAGCTTAATATATTATTATTTAATATTTTAGAAATATTAAATATAAATTAATAAGAGAGTCTTATTAATATTATTACAATTATTATTATTTTAATTTCTAAAAGAGTTTAGGAATTAATTTAATATAAGTACTCTCATTTATTCCTAATTGGATTAGGAAGGAAAAATTAGTTAAAGGAGTTTAATTAATTATCCCTAATAAGATTAGGGGAGCTTAATTAATTAAAAAATTTAATTAATTAAATAAAACTCAATTCCTTAATTGTTAAGGTGGGTTGCCCACATCTATAAATAAGAGAGTCTTATTATGGGTGTATGGGGTTGTTGACTTTTTCAACATACGTATATAATTCTAATTGTTGGGAGAATGACACCTTTTCTATAGAGATAGAAAACTAGGGTTTAGCAAATACCCTTCTTCTTGAATTTTCTTCTTCCTTGGTGGATCACCTCTAGAGGCCAAACACTTGGGTGGCTAACGTTGATCAAAGGAAGGAACCAAACCCGGTGGATTCAAGTTGAGTTGAGCGAAAGGATTTGGAGGTGAACTTGTACACGAGGAAGCTTTCGATCTTCAAGGGTATGATTTTATTCTTTATCTTTTCGTTTAATTAATAATTATGCATAAAGGGTGATCGGGTATATGGTTTGTAAATTTTTAAACTCGATTTTACACGCCCGCTTTTTTTTGCAATTTGATTGCGTTCTTGAATATTACAAAACTACTAACGGTGGCATCGAGCCAAACCTTTATGCGAATTATTAATTGTTTTAATTTGATATGTATATTGATATGTGTTTAGAACAATTATTGGGCATATTTTTTATTGTATAAAATTTAATTAAAAAAAAAAAAAAAAAAAAAAAAAAAAAAAAAAATTTTTTTTTTTTAAGGGACGCAGGTGTCATTTGTTAAAAGGAACAAGGCAAAGATGATATTGCTTCCTTTTAATTTTAGATTAAGCATACAGACCAGGGATGGACATAGCATCTGCTCCGAACAATTTTAGTCTAAAGATATATGAAAGGCCGAAATCATATATATATATATATATATATATATATATATAATCTTTCCTAGGAGCATGGCATGAAAGGCCGGAAATCAGGTATATCTTAATAAAAAAATATACGGTTATTAGATATATATATATATATAATATATATATATATATATATATTTATTTATATTAAAATAAAAGGTTTATTTTAATTTTAAAATTAAATTTCATTTAACTAATTAGAGTTGGAATTAGATCCATGATAACTAATTGGAGTTTGAAATTGGATTTTATTTTTCCTAAAATAAAGGAGTTTATTTTTGAATAATGGATAAAAAGAATCCATCTTTCCTTAAATAAAGGAGTTTATTTAGATATGAAATAAGATTTCATATTATCAAAAAAAATAAAAGAGTTTATTTGTGAATAGGAAAGAAAAAGTAGTATTTTCCTTAAATAAAAGAGTTTTTATTTAAATATGAAATAAGATTTCATATTATTGAAAAAAAAAAAAGGAGTTTATTTGAATAGTGAATAGGAAAAATATTTCATGTATTCTTTAATAAAAAGAGTTTTTTTATGAATGGAAAGGATTCCATAATTAATTAAAATAAAAGAGTTTATTTTAATTAAAGATTTTTTTATATACATGGAATTGGATTCCATAATTAATTAAAATAAAAGAGTTTATTTTGATTAAAGATTTTGATTAAAATAAAATAGTTTATTTTATTCAAAATAGGATAAATTAAAATAAAATAGTTTTATTTTGATTTAAATTTGGATTAAAATAAAGGAGTTTATTTTGATTCAAAATTAGATTTTATACTAACTAAATTTGCCCATTAAATGATATCAATATATATATTAAATGTTTATTATTCATGAGATGAATGTTATTTATTGATGCATATATGATGATGTGTATGATAATAAATGGGATTGATTATGGACTATTGACCGATGTGATTGGATTTTATTTTAGTTGGATGCATGAATGTATGGGTTTTTATTAAATGGAGATTCTGCGTACCTCGTCTTCTCTAATTTTTCTTAATGTAAAATTCTATCTCTCTCCTATGTACTTCCCCTGATTTAGCGATCAAGGTTTCTATTTATTTTAAATAGTTTTGTAATAGGAATAGTTAGAATTAATTTTGAAGAATTAGAGATCGAGGAAGAACAAGGGCGCTTGAAGACCCGTTTGTAATGGAGCCTTGAGGGTTTAAATGTAATAGTTATATTTAAATATTATTTCTTGCACCCCTAGGGTTTGACCTTTTGGTTCACTTGGTGGCTCTAGTGAACCAAACTAGAATAAAAGTCCATAATCAATGGGTAGAATATAGTATTCTATATGCATGCATGCTTATACTATATATATTATATATTATGCAAAACATGCTTCGCATGTTAATTAATATAACGCGTATTTTTTATATATATATAATAAATGGCGCTAAAGCAAGATGAGACAAATTAATAACAAACCCCTCAATTTTTTTATATTAAGTCTAGCGTTCAAAGATATTTGGAATATCGAGCGTAAGCCTTCTAGCATGATAAAATTAATAGAGTATTAAATATTTAATATGAGTTTGTTGTGTCACCACAAGGCAAGTATTAAGTATTTAAGATGTTAATTTATCACATTTGATGCTTATAAAGAAAATTGAACAATATTGTTTTGTTGTGTCACCACAAGGATGATATTTTTCTTTTTTGAATATATGGAGTGCTAGGTCGGACTTAACTTGGATAATTTTGATTTGGATGTGCCACCACTTGATCAAAATAATCTAAGAGGCAAAATAAAAGGAGTTGCATAGTTGATGTAATTGACAAAAGTTGTCTACCTATTTATTTATATATAGTTTGTTGTGTCACCACAAGGCTATATACATTTGAAATGGGATCCTTATTCTCACTAGCAAATCTTTAATTAGATTTTCTTAGAACTATATAAGTGAGGTAATATAGTTTGAAGAAAATAGTGGGAGATACCAATTTAAAACAAGACCTAATTTATTTTGGTAATTAATAAAAGAATGTATGTTAAAATGTTGTTAATTACAAATTCATTTTCTGAAATTTTACAATGTCTAAAATTACTATCATCTGCGAAGCATATTAGATGCTAAATTAACGGGGCCAATTAAGCGGATTGGTTAAGGAATTTGAGAATAGTTCTCATATTTGAAAAGCTATCTTACATTCTTAATATGCCTATCCACGCAATGGTTGCGAGACAATGCCTCGAGGAAGACATTGCTACTTTTAGAAAGTGGTAAGATGATGCTGATTGGCTCGATGCATCATGCTCGCATCCATGATAATGAGCTTGAGCGTCGACATGAAACTATGGATGCTCTTACTATATTCCGCACATCAAGTAGTTGATGGTGAGGAAAGTAGGACCGATAGATATCGAGATATCTAAGGAGCTCTTCCGATCTAGAATGGCGATGGCACTATAAGATGCAGATAAAAAGTTCTTAACATAATCAATTTGATTGATCAATTAGGACAAACGAGTTTTGTCATGGATGGAGAGTTGAGCCAAGATTTGATCTTGCACTCACTCCGGACTCCTTTCACAATTGTTGTGAATTTTTCATATGAACAAGCTAGATATCGACTTCATTGATTTGCTTAACATGTTGAAAAATGTTGAGAGTCACTTTCAACCAAGAAAGATCAAGTCTTCTTGGTAGGGGCCAAAGGATCTTACGAAAAAAGAAGAGCGATTCAAAGAAGGTAAATAGAAAGGCAAAAACAAAGGATAATAAGAACAAAAAGCGATATGGATAGCAAAGGAGTTTGCTTCCTTTGCAATAAGCCTGGACCTTTGGAAAGAAAGCTGCGAGAAGCATCTTGCGGAGGCTAACAAAGAAGCTTAGTGAAGTTTGGTTACAAATACGATTTTTGTTCATGATTTAAAATAATTTTTCTTTAAGTCGAGGTTCTACTTGGGTATTGGATACCGACTTTGGTTATCATAAATATAGATTTATGAAGGGACCAAATAGAAGTAGAAAGCTAAACAAATATAAGTAATCTATGTGTGGGAAATGAAGTAAAGGTTGCAACATTAGCCATAGAAACTTATAGTTTAAGCTACTACGGGCAAATCTATTAAGTCGATAAGTTGTTATTGTATTTTAGTTCTCGTTAAAACATTATTTCCATTTTATTGTTGGACAATGAAATCTTTGGTATTATAATTAAGAACAATTGTTGTTCTATTTATAATAATAATGTTTTGTATAGCTGGAATATTACTTAATAAATTTTGTATACTTGACTTACATGAAAATAATTTTGCATATTGAACAAATTAGTATAAGAAAAGGAGATGATCATTCAAAGAGTTGAATGTGTGTATTTCTTTGAAATACAAGTGTGAATTATTTGAAAGGTTCAAAGAATTGAAGTGAAACAAATTGGCAAAGTATTAAGATTCTTTGATTAGATCGAGGAATAAATACTTGTTCGATAAGTTTCTAGATCATCTCAAATGGTTTTCTCATAATGGAAACATCACGATCGTGATAATTGATTGATGTATACGAATGAAAAATCGTACCTTGTTGGACATAGGTGCGGTCCATAATGATTTTCCGAGCATTCCGGTATCCTTCAGGATCATGTCCTAGAAATGGCTGCATATCTACGAAAATGGTAACCTCAAAAATCGGCCCCAAGACTCCATAAAAGTTATGGACGGGGAGGATTCTAATCTTAAGTATGTTAAGAGAAAGGGGTTGTCAACTTATGTGAAAAGGTTTCAAAGGATAAGCTTGGGACAAGATTTGACAAGTGTCGATTTGTGGGACATCCTAAAGTAAGTTTAGGGTATATGTTCTATAATTCTACTTAGCAAAAGGTGTTTATTCTGAAACACGTGCGCCTTCTAAGATAAAGGTGTTTATCATTGAAAGGGGCTAGTGGGAGGATAATAGATCTGAAGAGTTTAAGAACCACAAAACACTATAAGTTAAATAAGAGGAACACGTAGATAGAGCTATTATACCACAAATGAATCGTAAATACGGAATAGTACAGAAGATACCTAGGAGGTATGGATTCATCGTGGATGGATGATGATGATGAGGTACACATCATAGAAGATGATGATCGAGTTACATTCGATGAGGTAAGAGTTTTTAGTGTGTACAAAAAGGGTGGGGCGTCGTGAAATTTCTAGTATTATATGTTGATATACTACGGATGAGGAATAACATACCAATGCTACAATCAAGTAAAGATAAAGTTGTCTAAACATTCCTCCATGAATGATTTGGGAAGAGTATCTTATTGGGGATGCAAATCTATATAGATAGATTTAAAAGGATGCTCGACTTAACCCGAGGCGTATATTCATTTGATGCTAAAGTCGTTTAGCATGGCAAACTCAAGAGATGTCTCATGTTGATGAGCTATGGAGTGTATCTCTTAATAGTCCCCATAGACTCCTGAAAGAGAGATCGCATGAGTGACTATCATGTATGCAATGAAATATACGAGACGATGTTGATCGATCAGTCATATTATGGAGAAGTTTCACTATGAGTCGGTGAAAAACATCTTAAAGTTCTTAATCGGCACTAAGGATGTGATCATATTCATGGTGGGTCTAAATTAAAACTAGAGGGCTTAATGAGACTCAAGTTTTTCAGACAGACCAAGATGATGAAAAATCCACTTAAAGGTAAAGCGTTATCTTGAGCAATTAGTGCGTTGAATTGGAAAGGTTCCAAACAAAGCAAAAGTTCTTTGGTTTAGTAATAAAGACAAAGTATATAGCTATAAATGAAGCTGCAAGTTGATTGTTTGGATTAAAAGTTCATTCTGAGAACTAGGAATAGTTCCTAAGTCTCATCTTAGATCTAAACATGTGTTGTGGCACTTTCATTTGATTATAAGAATCATTGAAAGATGGGAAATCACTATAGAGATAGTGGACTCTCATGAACAACATTACATATCCATTAACTAAAGCTTATCCAACAAACAGGATAATCGTCACTTAGAGAAGAAGAGTATGAGATACCATGACGATTGGCTTTAGTGCAAGTGGGAGATTGAAAGTAGTATGCACACAAGCCGATCATGTTTGATGATAAAGCATATACTTTGTAACAATCTTATTCATTTATTAATAAAAAGTATTAATTTATTAAAGGCTTTTAATTATCTACATGATCTTTGTTTTATAATATGTGATAAACCCATAGTTTTAAGCAATGCTTTTAGAATAATGATGATGATCATTCTAATGAGATCTAAATTCTTAGAAAGCTTAAAACTAAAATAGTTCTCAATCGTTGGATTACTAAATTGGGGATTAGTGAATCCGGATAGATTGGTACATACGTTGCTTGCTCATTGGATGAGGATGATTGATCTCATGATCATTTGTGTGGAACACTAAAAGCAAGTATGTAGGTGCTTATTAGAGAATAAGTTCTTTGAGCGTGGCTCGCTAAGGAATACCTAATGGAGTTTTATTTGCTGTCGATAGGAATTCTGTAGTGATAGTAGTACAAGTAATCCTTGGACTTGAGATCATCATAGTATCTTGTGTATGATGAGTTATACTTTGACTTATTCCTTAAGACCCTTAGGGTATATCAAAAGGTATGCTTGGGTATAATAAGTTATACATGGAGATAATGTATGATCGATAAAGAATCTACCACTTCTAATAAAAGAAGAGAAATGTCTATGTGATTCGATAAATGACAACCCGGTAGTCCTTTATAAGTGAGAATGAAATTAGAAAGGAGTTTCTAATTTGCATTATTTGGAGTTGTGCATTTAAGGATCGAAATACATATAATTAAATAAAATAAGACTTGTGAGTAATTCCATATCTTATATTTAATTGGGACATTGTATGGTGGAAGGATTGAATTATGCGGTAACTATTTACTCAAAGGTTCTTTAATGATTAATGTTGAAATCTATATTATACGGAAAGTCGTTGATCATTAGGGAGGCTTATCCTATTGTAGAATAAAATATTATTTAAATAAATTAATTGTTTAATTTATTTATTTAAATAAGATTAGAATTGTTCTAATTGATTTATTCAATAGGTTTAATATGGAGAACCTAAAGGGTCACACCATAAAAGGAAGAATAATTATTTAAGAAGTTAATGGCATAATCGTAATAATATGTTATGTATATTTAATTTAATCTATGGTGATAGAATAAATTAAATAGCTTAATATTATTATTTAATATTTTAGAAATATTAAATATAAATTAATAAGAGAGTCTTATTAATATTATTACAATTATTATTATTTTAATTTCTAAAAGAGTTTAGGAATTAATTTAATATAAGTACTCTCATTTATTCCTAATTGGATTAGGAAGGAAAATTAGTTAAAGGAGTTTAATTAATTATCCCTAATAAGATTAGGGAGCTTAATTAATTAAAAGAATTAATTAATTAAAAAACCAATTCCTTAATTGTTAAGGTGGGTTGCTTACATCTATAAATAAGAGGAGTCTTATTATGGGTGGTGGGGTTGTTGATTTTTTCAACATACGATATAATTCCAATTGTTGGGAGAGTACACTTTTTTCTATAGAGATAGAAAAACTAGGGTTTAGCCAACCACCCTTCTTCTTGAATTTTCTTCTTCCTTGGTGGATCACCTCTAGAGGCCAAACATATGGGTGGCTAACGTTGATCAAAGGAAGGAACAAAACCGGTGGATTCAAGTTGAGCGCGAAAGGATTTGGAGGTGAACTTGTACGAGGAAGCTCGATCTTGAGGGTATGATTTTATTCTTTATCTTTTTGTTTAATTAATAATTATGCATAAAGGGTGATCCGGGTATATGGTTTGTAAATTTTTTAAACTCTGATTTTACACGCTTCCTCTTAATTTTGCAATTTGATTGCGTTCAAGAATATTACAAACCTAACAATTATTCGGTATAATCATGACCTATAATGTTATAAATGATGTGGTAAAAGTCCTCAGTGGCCTGTAGTGCAATGATGGGAAGTTTTTGGTATGATTTTGACCAGGGATTATTCAGTATAGTCATGACCATTGATGATTTAATGAATATCCTTGGCCCGTAGTGCAGGGATGACTCGATGATGTGGTTTGTTTATTAAGTTGAGTCTCAGCGATAAAAATTGATGAAAACATTTTAAATCATAGAGGATATTAGATATCATGCTATACTTGACTCTTCTAATGGATTGCTTATTCCGCTGCAGTTAAACTTGATGTCTATTGTATTTTATCAGTTTAACATTGTTGACAACTAATGATAATTTATTCTGCATTATCTTAGTCATAATATTTCTTAAATTGTTTATAAATTTAAGAAGTGATTAAAATATTGTTATAATATTAATGATATTAGATTATGAGATTATTAAGTGATTGATAACATGGGGATATTCTTGAATCCTGGATAAATTATATTATAAATGTTTAATATTTATCCTTTTCTCATTTGATTGATTCTTTATATCATTATCCTCATGTTTATATTATGTTGAAAGTCATCTCGTGGCTCAGTAGTGCATAGATGGACTTGGTATGATTATGATTGTGAGGATTGTTCGGTATAATCATAACCGTAATTGAAAACACGATTATCTTTGGCCGTAGTGCATGGATAATTTGTGGTCGTGATACTAATGAATACACGATTATCTTTGGCCGTAGTGCATGAATAATTTGTGGTCGTGATACTAATGAATACACGATCATCTTTGGCCGTAGTAGACTTGGTATGATTATGACCAAGGATTATTCGGTATAATCATGACCGTAAATGAAAACATGAATATCCTTGGCCAGTGGTGCATGGATAATTCGTGGTCGTGATACTATTAAGCTGCGTCTCTGCATTATTGGTTTTCTGATTGTATATATCTTTAGCACAGTAGTGCAAAGATGAATTGTAAATAAATATCTTTGGGCGGATTGCAAAGATGAATTTAATATTTTCAACGATAAAGGTATTCAAGGTATCCTCACCTCTTTATCATACAGTGTATCGCACCTAATTTCGAGGGCTTAAATTCCATAAGGAGGGAGATTGTGAGACCCCAGATTTTATCAATAAAGATTTAAATTTTGTCGAAATAATTTTTAATATTATGGTGTGAATTTAAGATAATATTATAGTTGTGGGTAGTATTTATAAATTTTGCAAAGTATGCAAGTTGTTATAAAATATTCGTTTGGTAGGGAATATTCTTTTTATCGGGGAATATTAAATGCGACTACTCAATCATTAGTGGACCCCACAATGTAAGTATTGTCGAGTTAGAAAGCGACAAAATTATCTTTCTATAAAAATAACGGCAGAGGTGTTACCGTTAAAAGCGCTTGAACTACCCGGTAGTAAAAGTACGATGTCTGGCGTGGTAGTCAGATATAGTAGCACACGATATTGATTATTAATGCTTACGTGAGAAGTCACTCATTTATGCTCAATTATTGCTACAGTAATTGCTGCATCATATCTCTTATATTATTGATTCAATTATTGTCACAGTATCTGTTAGGTTTGTAAATTCATAACGCAATCAAAATTGCAAAAATAATGCGGAAGCGTGTAAAATCAGAGTTTAAAAAATTTACAAACCATATACCCGGATCAGCCTTTATGAACAATTATTAATTAAACGAAAAGATAAAGAATAAATCATACCCTTGAAGATCGAGCTTCCTCGAAGTACAAGTTCACCTCCAAATCCTTTCGCGTTCAATCTTGAATCCACGGGTTTGGTTCCTTCCTTTGATCGGCGTTAGCCACCCAAATGTTTGGCCTCAGAGGTGATCCACCAAGGAAGAAGAAAATTCAAGAAGAAGGGTGGTTGGCTAAACCCTAGTTTTTCTATCTCTATAGAAAGGGTGTACTCCCAACAATTGGAATTATTACGTATGTTGAAAAATCAACCAAAACCCATACCACCCATAATAAGACTCCTCTTATTTATAGATGTGGGCAACCCATCTTAACAATTAAGGAATTGAGTTTTATTTAATTAATTAAATTCTTTTAATTAATTAAGCTCCCTAATCTTATTAGGGATAATTAATTAAACTCCTTTAACTAATTTTCCTTCCTAATCCAATTAGGAATAAATGAGAGTACTTATATTAAATTAATTCCTAAACTCTTTTAGAAATTAAAATAATAATAATTGTAATAATATTAATAAGACTCCTCTTATTAATTTATATTTAATATTTCTAAAATATTAAATAATAAATATTAAGCTATTTAATTTATTCTATCACCATAGATTAAATTAAATATACATAATATATTATTACGATTATGCCATTAACTTCTTAAATAATTATTCTTCCTTTTATGGTGTGACCCTTTAGGTTCTCCATATTAACCTAGGTTGTGAATAAATCAATTAGAACAATTCTAATCTTATTTAAATAAATAAATTAAATAATTAATTTATTTAAATAATATTTATTCTACAATAGGGATAAGCCTCCCCAATGATCAACGACTTTCCAGATAATATAGATTTCAACATTAATCATAAAAGAACCTTTGAGTAAATAGTGCAAATACAATTCAATCCTTCCACCATACAATGTCCCCAATTAAATATAAGACATGAAATTATCGTCAAGTCTTATTTTATTTAATTATATGTATTTCGATCCTTAAATGCACAACTCAAATAATGCAAATTAGAAACTCCTTTCTAATTTCATTACGCCTTGCCAAGGACTCTTTGGGTTGTCATTTATCGAATCACATAGGACATTTCTCTTCTTTTATTGAAGTGGTAGACTTTATTGATCATACATTATCTCCATGTACAACTTATTATACCCAAGCATACCCTTTGATATACCCTAAGGGTCTTAAGGAATAAGTCAAAGTATAACTCATCATACACAAGATACTATGATGATCTCAAGTCCAAGGATCACTTGTACTTACTATCACTACAGAATTCCTATTGACAGCAAATAAAACTCCATTAGGTATTCCTTAGCGAGTCAACGTTCGATGAACTTATTCTCTAATAAGCACCTACATACTTGCTTTAGTGTCTCCACACAAATGATCATGAGATCAATCATCCTCATCCAATGAGCAAGCAACGATGTACCAATCTATCCGGATTCACTAATCCCCAATTTAGTAATCCAATGATTGGGAACTATTTTAGTTTTAAGCTTTCTAAGAATTTAGATCTCATCAGAATGATCATCATCATTATTCTAAAAGCATTGCTTAAAACTATGGGTTTATCACATATTATAAAACAACATCATGTAGATAATTAAAAGCCTTTAATAAATTAATACTTTTTATTAATAAATGAATAAGATTGTTACAAAGTATATGCTTTATCATCAAACATGATTGGCTTGTGTGCATACTACTTTCAATCTCCCACTTGCACTAAAGCCAATCGTCATGGTATCTCATACTCTTCTTCTCTAAGTGACGATTATCCTCTTTGTTGGATAAGCTTTAGTTAATGGATATGTAATGTTGTTCTTGAGAGTCCACTATCTCTATAGTGATTTCCCATCTTTCAATGATTCTAATAATCAAATGAAAGTGCCACAACACATGTTTAGATCCAAGATGAGACTTAGGAACTATTCCTAGTTCTCAGAATGAACTTTTATCCAAACAATCAACTTGTAGCTTCATTTATAGCTATATACTTTATCTTTATCACTAAACCAAAGAACTCTTTCTTTGTTTGGAACCTTTTCAATTCATCGCACTAACTGCTCAAGGTAACCCTTTACCTTAAAGTGGATTTTTCTGTCGTCTTGGTCTGTCTGAAAAAACTTGAGTCTGTTAAGCCCTCTAGTTTTAATTAAGACCCAGCATAAATTTTAATCACATCTTTAGTGTCGGTTAAGCACTTTAAGATGTTTTTCACTGACTCATAGTGAACTTCTCCAGAATATGACTGATCAACATCAGGTCTCGTATATTTCATTGCATACATGATAGTCACTCATGCGACCTCTCTTTTCAGGAGTCTGTGGGGACTATTAAGAGAGATACACTCCATAGCTCATCGACATGAGACATCTCTTGGAGTTTGCCATGCTAAACGACTTTAGCATCAAATGAATATACGTTCTTTGGGTTAAGTTGAGCATCCTTTTAAATCTATCTCTATAGATTTTATCCCCAATTAAGATACTCTTCCCAAACCATTCATGGAGGAATGTTTAGACAACTTTATCATTACTGATTGTAGCATTAGTATGTCATTCCTTATCCGTAGTATATCAACATATAGTACTAGGAATGTCACGACGCTCCCACTGACCCTTTTGTACACACTAGGTTCATTCTTATTTTTGATAAAATCAAACTCTTTTGATTGCCTCATCAAAACGAATGTTCCATATTTGAGAAACTTGCTTCAATCCATTTCTTTGAGTGACTACAACACTTACCTCATCGTATGTAACTGGATCATCATCTTCTATGATGTGTACCTCATCATCATCATCTTGAAAGTAGTATGCACACAAGCCAATCATGTTTGAGGATAAAGCATATACTTTGTAACAATCTTATTCATTTATTAATAAAAAGTATTAATTTATTAAAGGCTTTTAATTATCTACATGATGCTGTTTTATAATATGTGATAAACCCATAGTTTTAAGCAATGCTTTTAGAATAATGATGATGATCATTCTAATGAGATCTAAATTCTTAGAAAGCTTGAAACTAAAATAGTTCCCAATCGTTGGATTACTAAATTGGGGATTAGTGAATCAGGATAGATTGTAATACATCGTTCTTGCTCATTGGATGAGGATGATTGATCTCATGATCATTTGTGTGGAGACACTAAAGCAAGTATGTAGGTGCTTATTAGAGAATAAGTTCAATTGAACGTGGCTCGCTAAGGAATACCTAATGGAGTTTTATTTGCTGTCAATAGGAATTCTCAGTAGTGATAGTAAAGACAAGTGATCCTTGAACTTGAGATCATCATAGTATCTTGTGTATGATGAGTTATACTTTGACTTATTCCTTAAGACCCTTAGGGTATATCAAAGGGTATGCTTGGGTATAATAAGTTGTACATGGAGATAATGTATGATCAATAAAGAATCTACCACTTCTAATAAAAGAAGAGAAATGTCCTATGTGATTCGATAAATGACAACTCGGTGAGTCCTTGGCAGCGTAGAATGAAATTAGAAAGGAGTTTCTAATTTGCATTATTTGAGTTGTGCATTTAAGGATCGAAATACATATAATTAAATAAAATAAGACTTGACGGTAATTCCATGTCTTATATTTAATTGGGACATTGTATGGTGGAAGGATTGAATTGTCACGGTAACTATTTACTCAAAGGTTCTTTTATGATTAATGTTGAAATCTATATTATCCGGAAAGTCGTTGATCATTAGGGGAGGCTTTATCCTATTGTAGAATAAATATTATTTATTTAAATAAATTAATTATTTAATTTATTTATTTAAATAAGATTAGAATTGTTCTAATTGATTTATTCACAATAGGTTTAATATGGAGAACCTAAAGGGTCACACCATAAAAGGAAGAATAATTATTTAAGAAGTAAATGGCATAATCGTAATAATATGTTATGTATATTTAATTTAATCTATGGTGATAGAATAAATTAAATAGCTTAATATTATTATTTAATATTTTAGAAATATTAAATATAAATTAATAAGAGGAGTCTTATTAATATTATTACAATTATTATTATTTTAATTTCTAAAAGAGTTTAGAAATTAATTTAATATAAGTACTCTCATTTATTCCTAATTGGATTAGGAAGGAAAATTAGTTAAAGGAGTTTAATTAATTATCCCTAATAAGATTAGGGAGCTTAATTAATTAAAAGAATTAATTAATTAAAACCCAATTCCTTAATTGTTAAGGGTTACATCTATAAATAAGAGGAGTCTTATTATGGGTGGTATGGGTTGTTGACTTTAACAAAGTACCTAATAATTCCAAGTTGTTGGGAGTATGCCTTTTCTATAGAGATAGAAAACTAGGGTTAGCCATAACACCCATCTTCTTGAATTTTCTTCTTCCTTGGTGGATCACCTCTAGAGGCCAAACATTTGGGTGGCTAACGTTGATCAAAGGAAGGAACCAAACCAGTGGATTCAAGATTGAGCGAAAGGATTTGGAGGTGAACTTGTACGAGGAAGCTCGATCTTCAAGGGTATGATTTATTCTTTATCTTTTCGTTTAATTAATAATTATGCATAAAGGATGATCCGGGTATATGGTTTGTAAATTTTTTTAAACTCTGATTTTACACGCTTCCGCTAATTTTGTGCAATTTGTGACTCTAGTGAACCAAACTAGAATAAAAGTCCATAATCAATCCGGGTAGAATATAGTATTCTATATGTGCATGCTTATACTATATATATTATATATTATGCAAACATGCTTCGCATGTTCATTAATACGACGCGTATTTTATATATATATATATGTGTATGCATGGCTAAACAAGATGAGACAAATTAATAACAAACCCCTCAATTTTTATATTAAGTCCTAAGCATTTAAAGATATTTGGAATATCGAGCGTAAGCCTTCTAGCATGATAAAATTAATAGAGTATTAAATATTTAATATGAGTTTGTTGTGTCACCACAAGGCAAGTATTAAGTATTTAAGATGTTAATTTATCACATTTGATGCTTATAAAGAAAATTGAACAATATTATTTTGTTGTGTCACCACAAGGATGATATTTTTCTTTTTTGAATATATGGAGTGCTAGGTCGGACTTAACTTGGATAATTTTGATTCGGATGTGCCACCACTTGATCAAAATAATCTAAGAGGCAAAATACAAGGAGTTGCATAGTTGATGTAATTGACAAAAGTTGTCTACCTATTTATTTATATATAGTTTGTTGTGTCACCACAAGGCTATATACATTTGAAATGGGATCCTTATTCTCACTAGCAGATCTTTAATTAGATTTTGCCGAACTATATAAGTGAGGGTAATATAGTTTGAAGAAAATAGTGGGAGATACCAATTTAAAACAAGACCTAATTTATTTTGGTAATTAATAAAAGAATGTATGTTAAAATGTTGTTAATTACAAATTCATTTCTGTAATTTTACAATGTCTAAAATTACTATCATCTTGAAGCATATTAGATGCTAAATTAATCGAACCGAATTACACGGATTGGTTAAGGAATTTGAGAATAGTTCTCATAGCTGAAAAGCTATCTTATGTCCTTAATACGCCTATCCCTGCAATGGTTGCAGACAATGCCTCTGAGGAAGACATTGCTACTTTTAGAAAGTGGCAAGATGATGCATAGTTGGCTCAATGCATCATGCTCGCATCCATGAGTAACGAGCTTCAAACGTCAAGATGAAACTATGGATGCTCTACTATATTCCCGCACATCAAGTAGTTGATGGTGAGGAAAGTAGGACCGATAGATATCGAGATATCTAAGGAGCTCTTCCGATCTAGAATGCCTAATGACACTATAAATGCAGACAAAAGTCCTAAACATTATCAATTTGATTGATCAATTAGGATAATGAGTTTTGTCATGGATGGAGAGTTGAGCTAAGATTTGATCTTGCACTCACTCCGGACTCCTTTCACAATTGTTGTGAATTTTTCATATGGACAAGCTAGATATCGGCCTCATTTGATTTGCTTAACATGTTGAAAAATGTTGAGAGTCACTTTTCAACCAAGAAAGACCAAGTCTTCTTGGTAGGGGCCAAAGGATCTTGAAAAGAAGAACGATTCAAAGAAGGTAAATAGAAAGGCATAAACAAAGAATAATAAGAACAAAAGCGTCACGGATAGCAAAGGAGTTTGCTTCCACTACAATAAGCACGGACCTTTGGAAAGAAACTACAAGAAGCATCTTGCAGAGGCTAACCAAAGAAGCTTAGTGAAGTTTTGATTTACATAATACGATTTTTTGTTCATGATTGAAATAAATTTTTCTTTAAGTCAAGGTTCTACTTGGGTATTAGATCTGACTTTGGTTATCATAAATATAGATTTATGAAGGGACCAAGCGTAAGTAGAAAGTTAAACAAAGATAAGGAATCTATGTGTGGAAAATGAAGCAAAGGTTCTTTGCATTAGCTATAGAAACTTATAGTTTAGCATCGCTACTGGGCAAATCTATTAAGTCGATAAGTTGTTATTGTATTCAGTTCTTGTTAAAAATATTATTTCCATTTTATTGTTGGACAATGAAAACTTTGGTATTATAATTAAGAACAATTGTTGTTCTATTTAATAATAATAATATTTTGTATAAATTGGAATATTACTTAATAAATTTTGTATACTTGACTTACATGAAAATAATTTTGCATATTGAACAAATTAGTATAAGAAAAGGAGATGATCATTCAAAGAGTTGAATGTGTGTATTTGCTAAAATACAAGTGTGAATTATTTGAAAGGTTCAAAGAATTCAGAAGTGAAACAAATTGGCAAAGTATTAAGATTCTTTGATTAGATCAAGGGATAAATACTTGTGCAATAAGTTTCTAGATCATCTCAAATGGTTTTCTCATAATGGACACCTCATGATACGTAATAATTGATTGATGTATCTGAAAGGAAAAATCGTACCTTGTTGGACATGGTGCGGTCCATAATGATTTTCCGAGCATTCAAAGTATCCTTCTAGGATCATGTCCTAGAAATGGCTGCATATCTACGAAAAGGTAACCTCAAAAATCGATCCCAAGACTCCATAAAAGTTATGGACAGGGAGGATTCCTAATCTTAAGTATGTTAAGTTAAGGGGTTGTCCAACTTATGTGAAAAGGTTTCAAAAGGATAAGCTTGGGACAAGATTTGACAAGTGTAAATTTGTGGGACATCCTAAAGTAAGTTTAGGGTATATGTTCTATAATTCTACTTAGCAAAAAGGTGTTTGTTATGAAACACGCTTCCTTCTAAGATAAAGATGTTTATCATTAAAAGGGCTAGTGGGAGGATAATAGATCTTGAAGAGTTCAAGAACCACAAAACACTATAAGTCGAATAAGAGGAACTCGTAGATAGACCTGTTATTGTACCACAATCGAATCGTAAAGTCGGAATAGTATAGAAGATACCTAGGAGGTATGGATTCATCATGGATGATGATGATGAGGTACACATCATAGAAGATGATGATCCGAGTTACATTCGATGAGGTAAGACTTCTAGTGTGTACAAAAGGGTCGATTGGGAGGCGTCGTGAAATTTCTAGTATTATATGTTGATATACTACACGGATAAGGAATGACATACCAATGCTACAATCAATAAAGATAAAGTTGTCTAAACAATCCTCCATGAATGATTTGGGAAGAGTATCATTATTGGGGATGCAAATCTATATGAGATAGATTTAAAAGGATGCTCAACTTAACCCAAGTAACGTATATTCATTTGATGCTAAAGTCGTTTAGCATGGCAAACTCAAGAGATGTCTCATGTCGATGAGCTATGGAGTGTATCTCTCTTAATAGTCCCCACAGACTCGAAAAAGAGAGGTCGCATGAGTGATAATCATGTATGCAATGAAATGTACGAGACACGATGTTGATCGGTCATATTCGGAGAAGTTCACTATGAGTCGGTGAAAAACATCTTAAAGTTCTTAAGCGGCACTAAAGATGTGAGCATACATGGTGGGTGCGAATTAAAAAAGGGCTTATGAGACTCAAGTTTTTCGCAGACGGAGACCAAGACGACGACGAAAATCCACTTTAAGGTAAAGCGTTATCTTGAGCGAGTGGTGCGGTTGAATTGGAAAGGTTCCAAACAAAGAAAGAGTTCTTTGGTTTAGTAATAAAAACAAAGTATATAGCTATAAATGAAGCTGCAAGTTGATTGTTTGGATGATAAGTTCATTACAGAACTAGGAATAGTTCCTAAGTCTCATCTTGGATCTAAACATGTGTTGTGGCACTTTCATTTGATTATTAGAATCATTGAAAGATGGGAAATCACTATAGAGATAGTGGACTCTCAAGAACAACATTACATATCCATTAACTAAAGCTTATCCAACAGCAGGATAATCGTCACTTAGAGAAGAAAAGTATAAGATACCATGACGATTGGCTTTAGTGCAAGTGGGAGATTGAAAGTAGTATGCACACAAGCCAATCATGTTTGATGATAAAGCATATACTTTGTAACAATCTTATTCATTTATTAATAAAAGTATTAATTTATTAAAGGCTTTTAATTATCTACATGATCTTTGTTTTATAATATGTGATAAACCCATAGTTTTAAGCAATGCTTTTAGAATAATGATGATGATCATTCTAATGAGATCTAAATTCTTAGAAAGCTTAAAACTAATATAGTTCCCAATCGTTGGATTACTAAATTGGGGATTAGTGAATCCAGGATAGATTGGTACATCGTTGCTTGCTTTCATTGGATGAGGATGATTGATCTCATGATCATTTGTGTGGAGACACTAAAGCAAGTATGTAGGTGCTTATTAGAGAATAAGTTCTTTGAGCGTGGCTCGCTAAGGAATACCTAATGGAGTTTTATTTGCTGTCAATAGGAATTTCTGTAGTGATAGTAGTACAAGTGATCCTTGGACTTGAGATCATCATAGTATCTTGTGTATGATGAGTTATACTTTGACTTATTCCTTAAGACCCTTAGGGTATATCAAAGGGTATGCTTGGGTATAATAAGTTGTACATGGAGATAATGTATGATCGATAAAGAATCTACCACTTCTAATAAAAGAAGAGAAATGTCTATGTGATTCGATAAATGACAACTTCGGTAGTCCTTGGTTAAGGAGAATGAAATTAGAAAGGAGTTTCTAATTTGCATTATTTGAGTTGTGCATTTAAGGATCGAAATACATATAATTAAATAAAATAAGACTTGTGATAATTCCATGTCTTATATTTAATTGGGACATTGTATGGTGGAAGGATTGAATTATACGGTAATTATTTACTCAAAGGTTCTTTTATGATTAATGTTGAAATCTATATTATCCGGAAAGTCGTTGATCGCTAGGGAGGCTTATCCCTATTGTAGAATAAATATTATTTATTTAAATAAATTAATTATTTAATTTATTTATTTAAATAAGATTAGAATTATTCTAATTGATTTATTCACAATAGGTTTAATATGGAGAACCTAAAGGGTCACACCATAAAAGGAAGAATAATTATTTAAGAAGTAAATGGCATAATCGTAATAATATGTTATGTATATTTAATTTAATCTATGGTGATAGAATAAATTAAATAGCTTAATATTTATTATTTAATATTTTAGAAATATTAAATATAAATTAATAAGAGGAGTCTTATTAATATTATTACAATTATTATTATTTTAATTTCTAAAAGAGTTTAGGAATTAATTTAATATAAGTACTCTCATTTATTCCTAATTGGATTAGGAAGGAAAATTAGTTAAAGGAGTTTAATTAATTATCCCTAATAAGATTAGGGAGCTTAATTAATTAAAAGAATTAATTAATTAAAACCCAATTCCTTAATTGTTAAGGTGGGTTGCCCACATCTATAAATAAGAGGAGTCTTATTATGGGTGGTATGGGTTGTTGACTTTAACAAAGTACGTAATAATTCCAAGTTGTTGGGAGTATGCCTTTTCTATAGAGATAGAAAACTAGGGTTAGCCATAACACCCATCTTCTTGAATTTTCTTCTTCCTTGGTGGATCACCTCTAGAGGCCAAACATTTGGGTGGCTAACGTTGATCAAAGGAAGGAACCAAACCCGGTGGATTCAAGATTGAATGCGAAAGGATTTGGAGGTGAACTTGTACCTGAGGAAGCTCGATCTTCAAGGGTATGATTTATTCTTTATCTTTTCGTTTAATTAATAATTATGCATAAAGGATGATCCGGGTATATGGTTTGTAAATTTTTTTAAACTCTGATTTTACACGCTTCCGCTAATTTTGTGCAATTTGATTGCGTACATGAATATTACAAACCTAACACATCTATGATGAATCCATACCTCCCAGGTATCTTCGGTACTATTCCAGATTTACGATTCGGTTGTGGTACAATAGATCTATCTACAGGTTCCTCTTATTTGACTTATAGTATTTTGTGGTTCTTGAACTATTCAAGATCTATTATCCTTCCACTAGCCCCTTCAATGATAAACACCTTTATCTTAGAAGGCAGCGTGTTTCGCCACAAACACCTTTTGCTAAGTAGGATTATAGAACATATACCTTAAACTTACTTTAGGATGTCCCACAAATTGTACTTGTCAAATCTTGTCCCAAGCTTATCCTTTTGAAACCTTTTCACATAAGTTGGACAACACCTTATCTTAACATACTTAAGATTAGGAATCCTCCCCATCCATAACTTTTATGGAGTCTTTAAATGGATTTTGAGGTTACCATTTTCGAGATATGTCTGACCATTTCTAGGACATTATCCCGGAAGGATCTTTGGAATGTCGATAAAATCATTATGGATCGCACCATGTTCAAATAGGTACGATTTTCCTTTCGAGATACATCAATCAATTATCGTATCGGGATGTGTCCATTATGAGAAAACCATTTGAGATGATCTAGAAACTTATTGCACAAGTATTTATTCCTTGATCTAATCAAAGAATCTTAATACTTTGCCAATTTGTTTCACTTACGAATTCTTTGAACCTTTCAAATAATTCACACTTGTATTTCAAACAAATACACACATTCAACTCTTTGAATGATCATCTCCTTTTCTTATACTAGTTTGTTCAATTTACAAAATTATTTTCATGTAAATCAAGTATACAAAATTTATTAAGTAATATTCGATTTATACAAAATATTATTATTATAAATAGAACAACAATTGTTCTTAATTATAATACCAAAGATTTCATTGTCCAACAATAAAATGGAAATAATATTTTTAACAAGAACTGGAATACAATAACAACTTATTGACTTAATAGATTTGCCCGTAAGCATTGCTAAACTATAAGTTTCTATAGCTAATGCAGCAACCTTTGCTTCATTTTCAACACATAGGATTACTTATCTTTGTTTAACTTTCTACTTCTGTTTTGTCCCTTCATAAATCTATATTTATGATAACCAAAAATCGTATATCAATACCAAAGTAGAACCTTGACTTAAAGAAAAATTATTTTAAATCATGAACAAAATTGTATTTATAGCAGAAACTTCACTAAGCTTCTTTGGTTAGCTCTGCAAGATGCTTTCGCAGATTTCTTTCCGGTGTCCGGGCTTATCAAGTGGAAGCAAACTCCTTTGCTATCCGATCGCTTTTGTTCTTATTATCCTTTGTTTATGCCTTTCTATTTACCTTCTTTGAATCGTTCTTCTTTTTAGAAGAACCTTTGGCCTCTACCAGTAAGACTTGATCTTTCTTGGTTGGAAAGTGACTCTCAACATTTTCAATATGTTAAGCAAATCGGTGAGGCGATATCTAGCTTGTTCATATGAAAAATTCACAACAATTGTGAAAGGAGTCCGGGAGTGAGTGCAAGATCAAATCTTGGCTCAACTCTCCATCCATGAGAAAACTGTTGTCTAATTGATCAATCAAATTGATTATGTTAAGAACCTTTTATGCATGTATTATAGTGCCATTGGCCATTCTAGATCGGAAGAGCTCCTTAGATATCTCGATATCTATCGGTCCTACTTTCCTCACCATCAACTACTTGATGTGCGGGAATATAGTAGAGCATCCATAGTTTTCATCTTGACGTGAAGCTCGTTACTTTCATAGATGCTGAGCATGATGCATTGAGCCAACTATGCATCATCTTGCCACTTTCTAAAAGTAGCAATGTCTTCCTCGGAGGCATTATGCGCAACCATTTCGAGGATAGGCGTATTAAGGACATAAGATAGCTTTTCAGCTATGAGAACTATTCTCAAATTCCTTAACCAATCCGTTTAATTTGGTCGATTAATTTAGCATCTAATAAGCTTCGCAGGTGATAGTAATTTTAGACATTGTAAAATTCTGTAAATGAATTTGTAATTAACAACATTTTAACATACATTCTATTATTAATTACCAAAATAAATTAGGTCTTGTTTTAAATTGGTATCTCCCACTATTTTCTTCAAACTATATTACCCTCACTTATATAGTTTGGCAAAATCTAATTAAAGATTTGCTAGTGAGAATAAGGATCCTATTTTAAATGTATATAGCCTTGTGGTGACACAACAAACTATATATAAATAAATAGGTAGACAACTTTTGTCAATTACATCAACTATGCAACTCCTTTTCTTTTGCCTCTTAGATTATTTTGATCAAGTGGTGGCACATCCAGAATCAAAATTATCCAAGTTAAGTCGAACCTAGCACTCCATATATTCAAAAAGAAAAATATCATCCTTGTGGTGACACAACAAAACAATATTGTTCAATTTTCTTTATAAGCATCAAATGTGATAAATTAACATCTTAAATACTTAATACTTGCCTTGTGGTGACACAACAAACTCATATTAAATATTTAATACTCTATTAATTTTTTATCATGCTATATGACGTTCGATATTCAAATATCTTTGAACGCTTAGGACTTAATATAAAAATTGAGGGTTTGTTATTAATTTGTCTCATCTTGTTTGCTTAGCGTGCATTGCATATATATATATAAAATACGCAATATATTAATGAACATGCGAAGCATGTTTGCATAATATATATATATATATATATATGCATGCACATATAGAATACTATATTCTACCCGGATTGATTATGGACTTTTATTCTAGTTTGGTTCACTAGAGCCACCAAGTGAACCAAAAGGTCAAACCCTAAGGGTGCAAGAAATAATATTTAAATATAACTATTACATTTAAACCTGGGGCTCCATTACAAACGGGTCTTCAAACGCTCCTTGCTCCTTGATCTCCAATTTTTCAAAATTAATTCTAACTATTCCTATTACAAAACTATTTAAAATAAATAGAAACCTTGATCGTGATCGAGGGAAGTACATAGAGAGAGATAGAATTTACATTAAGAAAAAAATTAGAGAAGACGCAGGCACTTTGAGACCCCATTTAATAAAACCCATACATTCATGCATCCAACTAAAATAAAATCCAATCGCATTGGTCGATAGTCCATAATTAATCCCATTTATTATCATACACATCACCATATGCATCAATAAATAACATTCATCTCATGTATAATAAACATTTAATATATATATTGATATCATTTAATGGGCAAATTTAGTTAGTATAAAATCTATTTTTGAATCAAAATAAACTCCTTTATTTTAATCCAAATTTAAATCAAAATAAAACTATTTTATTTTAATTTATCCTATTTTGAATAAAATAAACTATTTTATTTTAATCAAAATCTTTAATCAAAATAAACTCCTTTATTTTAATTAATTATGGAATCCAATTCCATGTAATAAAAAAAAATCTTTAATTAAAATAAACTCTTTTATTTTAATTAATTATGGAATCAATTCCATGTAAAAAAAAAAATCTTTAATTAAAATAAACTCTTTTATTTTAATTAATTATGGAATCCAATTCCATGTAAAAAAAATCTTTTATTAAAGGAAACACGGATATTCTTTCCTATTCACAAATAAACTCCTTTATTTTGAATAATATGAAATCTTATTCCATATTTAAATAAACTCTTTTATTTAAGGAAATTAGGATTCTCTTTCCTATTCACAAATAAACTCTTTTATTTTGAATAATATGAAATCCTATTTCATATCTAAATAAACTCCTTTATTTAAGGAAAGATCAATTTCAACTCCAATTAGTTATCATGGAATCCAATTCCAACTCTAATTAGTTAGATGAAATTTAATTTTAAAATTAAAATAAACTCTCTTATTTTAATATTAAAATAAACCTTTTATTTTAAAATTAAAATAAACCTTTTATTTTAAAATTAAAATAAACCTTTTATTTTAAAATTAAAATAAACTTTTTATTTTAATTATAAAATTATTAAAATATATATATTATATATATGTAATACTTTATAATATATATATATATTATGTAAACTAAATATATATATATACTTATATATATATATATATATATATATATGTAATACTTATTAAATCAAATTGCCTCCTTGAATTTTAAAAAAAAATCGGCTCCTGCAAATTTTTTTTTTTTAAAATTGGTTCACGTGATACTTATTGCCTTGACCTTTTTTTTTTATTTTTTTATTTTTAAACTATAGCACTAAGCAGCTGAATCAGGATTAATCAAGGAATAAATCAAGGAATTCACGGAATGCATATTACCGTACTATATATATATATAATATATATATAGTAAACCAAACCGTTCGGGTTTTTTTTTTTTTTTTTTATTAAATTTTATACAATAAAATTATGCCCAAAAAAATTGTTCTAAACACATATCAATATACATATCAAATTTAAAATAATTAATAATTCGCATAAAGGTTTGGCTCTGATACCACTGTTAGGTTTGTAAATTCATAACGCAATCAAAATTGCAAAAATAATGCTAAGCGTGTAAAATCGAGTTTAAAAATTTACAAACCATATACCCGGATCACCCTTTATGACAATTATTAATTAAGCGAAAAGATAAAGAATAAATCATACCCTGAAGATCGAGCTTCCTCGTGTACAAGTTCACCTTCAAATCCTTCGCGTTCAATCTTGAATCCATCGGGTTTGGTTCCTTCCTTTGATCAACGTTAGCCACCCAAATATTTGGCCTCAGGGGTGATCCACCAGGAAGAAGAAGAAAATTTAAGAAGATGGGTGTTATGGCTAACCTAGTTTAGTTTATCTCTATAGAAAAGGCATACTCCCAACAACTTGGAATTATTACGTACTTTGTTAAAGTCAACAACCCATACCACCCATAATAAGACTCCTCTTATTTATAGATGTGGGCAACCCACCTTAACAATTAAGGAATTGGGTTTTAATTAATTAATTCTTTTAATTAATTAAGCTCCCTAATCTTATTAGGGATAATTAATTAAACTCCTTTAACTAATTTTTCTTCCTAATCCAATTAGGAATAAATGAAATACTTATATTAAATTAATTCCTAAACTCTTTTAGAAATTAAAATAATAATAATTGTAATAATATTAATAAGACTCCTCTTATTAATTTATATTTAATATTTCTAAAATATTAAATAATAAATATTAAGCTATTTAATTTATTCTATCACCATAGATTAAATTAAATATATACATAATATATTATTACGATTATGCCATTAACTTCTTAAATAATTATTCTTCCTTTTATGGTGTGACCCTTTAGGTTCTCCATATTAAACCTAGGTTTGTGAATAAATCAATTAGAACAATTCTAATCTTATTTAAATAAATAAATTAAACAATTAATTTATTTAAATAATATTTATTCTACAATAGGGATAAGCCTCCTAGCGATCAACGACTTTCAGAGATAATATAGATTTCAACATTAATCATAAAAGAACCTTTGAATAAATAGTTACTGCAGACAATTCAATCCTTCCACCATACAATGTCCCAATTAAATATAAGACATGGAATTACTTTGCCAAGTCTTATTTTATTTAATTATATGTATTTCGATCCTTAAATGCACAACTCAAATAATGCAAATTAGAAACTCCTTTGTAATTTCATTACGCCTTGGACAAGGACTCTTTGGGTTGTCATTTATCGAATCACATAGGACATTCTCTTCTTTTTATTAGAAGTGGTAGATTCTTTATTGATCATACATTATCTCCATGTACAACTTATTATACCCAAGCATACCCTTTGATATACCCTAAGGGTCTTAAGGAATAAGTCAAAGTATAACTCATCATACACAAGATACTATGATGATCTCAAGTCCAAGGATCATCAGACTACTATCACTACTGAGAATTCTAATGACAGCAAATAAAACTCCATTAGGTATTCCTTAGCGAGTCACGTTCGATGAACTTATTCTCTAATAAGCACCTACATACTTGCTTTAGTGTCTCCACACAAATGATAATGAGATCAATCATCCTCATCCAATGAAAGCAATGAACGTATGTACCCAATCTATCCAGGATTCACTAATCCCCAATTTAGTAATCCAATGATTGGGAACTATTTTAGTTTTAAGCTTTCTAAGAATTTAGATCTCATCGAATGATCATCATCATTATTCTAAAAGCATTGCTTAAAACTATGGGTTTATCACATATTATAAACGAGATCATGTAGATAATTAAAATCCTTTAATAAATTAATACTTTTTATTGATAAATGAATAAGATTGTTACAAAGTATATGCTTTATCATCAAACATGATTGGCTTCATGTGCATACTACTTTCAAAGTATCATCTCGTATAATATGTTATATTATTAATTGAGACGACAAGTTATAAATGATTAATAATTGTTGAAAGATTAAAATATGTGTTGATTAAAAATAAAATGATTTGTGGTAATATTTATTCAATCCTTGATGTATATAAAGATTACATTATGAGACATTTGTGGTAAGTTTGATTATTTTATGGGGGCCCATATGTCATCATCTAAGAGTCTCTTCATCAATAGTAATTACCTTCATCAATAGTAATTACCTTTGTGAATAGTAATTACATTAAATCAATAGTAATTATCTTAAATCGACAATAGTAATTACCTTCGTCGATAGTAATTACCTTTGTGAATAGTAATTATCTTCGTCGATAGTAATTACCTTCGCCAATAGTAATTACCTTTGTGAATAGTAATTATCTTAAATCGATAGTAATTACCTTCGTCGATAGTAATTACCTTTGTGAATAGTAATTACCTTCGTCGATAGTAATTACCTTTACCGGTGTCGAACCACTTGTCGTTTCACATTACTGAGCGCCGAACCACTTGTCGTTTCACATTACGATTCGTCGAGCCACTTGCCTTTTCACATGGCGGTGCTAAGCTAGAAATCTTCTATAAATAGAGGCCTAGTGCTTCATTATATTTCACTTAATTCACCGAAACTCTAGAAAGAGAAACTATAGAGAGAAAGAAGAAAAGTATTACGCTACTTCTTCACTTCGCCGATATTGGTTCTTCTAAGGTAGGGAATATTATTTGTTGTACCAAGTAAGGGTGTTATTCTTTCTTATTCATGAAGAGAATTGTTGTTATTCCATTGCTTATTATTACGTTGGAATAACTTTTGTAAAAGTGGTATACCCTATACATAACTGTGTATGTGGCAGATACCCTATACTTGGTGAAATCCTTATATTATTCCATTCTTATTTATTCATTGAATAACCTATATATGCTGAATCCCCTATACTTGGTGATCTCTTTCTATTATTCCATTCTTTATTATTACATTTGGAATATCATGTATATGTGTTTTTTACCGGACACGGTTCCATTGTTTATTATTCAAAGCATTTATTATTATGTTGGATCATCTTGTCGTTTGTGAATTTCACGACTTTGGTTCCGTTATTATTATTACATTGGAATAACACATCATCTAAATCCGCATGCATGGTGATTTCTTTTGTTATTCCATTCTTTATTATACTCGGTTGGTTAAATCTTTGACTTTCTATACTCCATGAAATTAGTGGAATATCCTTGATATTTCGCGCTTCATCCAAAGATCTTTTCATGGAAATATTCTTACGATCATTCTTGAATTTTACTCTACAAAAGCAGTATCATTTTGACAATTTGGACGTTAATAATTTCGGATAAAATAATTCTTGAACTTGTTTTATTGAATTATTATGTCATTGTCATCATCCTCATGTTATATTATGTTATCTTGACTTACGTGTATAGATGAACTTAGTATGATTATGACCGAGGATCATTCGGTATAATCATGGCTTGTTATAAATGATGTGATAAAAGTCCTCGGTGGCATTCTGTAATGCGTTGATGGATAATTTTTGGTATGATTATGACGGGGGTGATTCGGTAGATAGTCATGACCATTGATAATTTGATGAAAATCCTTGGCCGTGGTATACGAGGATGATTAGATATTGTGGTTTATTCATTAAACTGAGTCTTAGTGATAAAAATTGATGAAAACATTTTAAAACCTAAAAGATAGTAGACTTTATTTTCTACTTGACTCTTTTAATGGATCGCATATTCACCGCAGATTAAACTGGTTGTCTATTGTATTTTATCGCTTAACAACATTTGAAGGCTAATGATAATTTATTACGCATTATCTTAGTCATAATATTTCTTCTTTGGGCTAGTTGAGCTCACCCTTTCTTTTCTTTTTTTCTTCGTGAAATGAGAATATATTTGGGACGAGTCGGGGAGCGGAGTAATGGTCCGGAGGATAGCATTAGTAGTCCTCACTATTCGTGAAATAGTGTGATAATAATTGTAATGGGGACTCTTGAGTATGGATATTGTCTAAATGACAATATTCTATTAGAACTCTCGGTTTATGTATTGTCGTATGTTACACCTATGATGTATAATTAAGTTTGTATTTGAATTTATGTACCATGTAAGTGGCGACCCAAGATGGGTGACGTATACCTAATTTTGGGGGCGTCACAGTTGGTATCAGAGCTTAGGGATATGATCCCTGGCTGAGATGTGAGATAAGAACTAGGAGGGGAGAGACGGGGAATTCCTTCGCTAGTATGACCTACCTAAATTTATTTGGTATTTAATTGGTCGGTTTAGTATAGGGATAATATTTGATATATTAATTAACCCTTTTGCTTCACAATTCCTTTCGTGTAATAAGAGTGTAGCTAGGTCGGCGGGGGGAAACGATTGGAATAGAAGCGGTGGTTATCATTTAGTAGTTATATTTGGTGAATCAACTAAGGTGAGGTGAACCCAACGTTGGAAGAGTGTTTTGCCACTATCATACAAGATGTCTAATGACATACAACCTCGTGTCATCATAAGGCGAGGTTGTGCTCATCCACTTCTTTTGAGTATATTTCTGAGCACTACCTATATGATCTTGGTGTTTGTTTGAAGTATAATTCTCAATTTGAGACAAAGTGGAGATAATGATAAATCAAGAGAAGACTCACCATTGGGAAGAATATGATAGTAATCTTCTCATTTTTCTTTGGGGTCTATTGGGTAAACCAAGGATAATTACGTGGCCATATGATATCTATCACAACCTAGAAGCATGGCCTCCCATGTACGAAGGTTTCCTTGAGCACTTCCCAAATATTCTAATTTCTAAAGCAGTTTTTGACTATACATTTATGTAAGGTGTCATTGTGACGTCTTATCCAAAGTTGGGATGAAAGTCACGAGTTGGTATCAATGTAACGTATTATCCAAGTCTTGGATAAGAGTAGTAGTTTTGAATGATATTTCTATCATTAATAAATTTCTTGACGTATTCTTGAAGATTTCTAGCCTACCCTAGAGGCGTGAAATCGAATTTTGTATTGACCCCAACACAAAACCCATTTCTTAAACCCTCAAATATTTCTTCAACTAAAATGAGCAGGTTTACGTGGTTTATGATGAAAGTCATAATAAAAGTATTGGACTAATGAAAATCATGGGTATACGTGGTATTAATAAGTTTTATGATGAGTTATGTGAAAACATGAAAGTTTCTTAGAAATCACAAAGAGTTGAAAATCAGATTTTGGTGAAAAACGTAACATGAAATTCAATTGACCATATCTCCTATTATATTTTGAATTTTTGAGTGTGGTCAAGTCCTAGAGTTAGATCTATGAGTTACCTAACTAATCCAAGTGGAATTACTGGAAAAGGTGTTGTAGATTTTTGTGTGGACTGATTTTAGCAAAGGAGTGCAAAGCTGCAAAAAAAACCGAAAAAGCTGCTGCCATGATTTTAGAGGGCTGTTTCGGCCACTTAAATTATGAGAAAAATTCTGGCCTTTTGGGAAATGAAGGTATATGGTATAAAGTACCTCCTGTCCAAAAATGAGCTCATTCGACTTAAAATGAGCAAGTTATGACTATTTCAATATTTAGGTTTTTAATTGAAAAATGCTATAAGGAGTTCTATAACTCCGATGACCATGAAATTTAAACTGGAAGCTCACGTTAACATGTGTAAGGTCTTGCCAAGATTTGGGAATTTTTGGAGTTAAACTTGAGGTAGCTAATTTCTTAAGGAATTAATTAGAAATTAATTTTTGAAAAATAGTAAATGAATTTTAAAAATTCCGAGAAAAATATATTTTTATTATGGGACTATATTATGCTAAAACCCAGAAAAGAAATATTTTTGGGACTGATTTGGTATTTTTCATGAAAATAGTTTAATTACTGAATATATGAGTTAAATATGTTATGTGAAGTAACAAAGTTGAAAATAGGATTTTATGGTAGAGAATCCTATAGAATATATGCATATTTTTTTTTGATGAGGATTTGATAATTGGTGATGATATCTTATGAGTATGGCATTTTGGATGATTAAATGCATTATATGATATAAGCGTAAATAATTGAGATAAATTGTTTATAAATTTAAGAAGTGATTAAAATATTGTTATAATATTAATGATATTAGATTATGAGATTATTAAGTGATTGATAACATGTGGATATTCTTGAATCCGGATAAATTATATTATAAATGTTTAATATTTAACCTTTTCTCATTTGATTGATTCTTTATATCGTTATCCTCGTGTTTATATTATGTTGAAAGTCATACATGGCTGTAGTGCGTAGATGGACTTGGTATGATTATGACCGAGGATTGTTTGGTATAATCATAATGATAATTGAAAACACGATTATCTTAGTTGGTAGTAGTGTATGGATAATTTGTGGTCGTGATACTAATGAATACGATTATCTTTGGTAGTAGTCATGGATAATTTGTGGTCGTGATAATCTTGATGAATACACGATCATCTTTGGTAGTAGTAGACTTGGTATGATTATGACCAAGGATTATTCGGTATAATCATGATTAGTAAATGAAAACATGAATATCCTTGGCCGATTGGTGCATGGATAATTCGTGGTCGTGATCTATTAATTAAAGGCTGCGTCTCGGCATTATTGGTTTTCTGATTGTATATCTTTGGCACAGTAGTGCAAAGATGAATTGTAAATAAATATCTTTGGTAGGATTGCAAAGATGAATTTAATGTTACCAACAATAAAGGTATTCAAGGTATCCTCACCTCTTTATCATACCAGTACGTACATTCTAATTTCGAGGGTAGAAATTCCATAAGGAGGGAGATTGTGAGGACTTGATTTTATCAATAAAGATTTAAATTTTGTCGAAATAATTTTTTAATATTATGGTGTGAATTTAAGATAATATTATAGTTGTGGGTAGTATTTATAAATTTTTGCAAAGTATGCAAGTTGTTATAAAATATTCGTTTGGTTGGGGAATATTCTTTTTGTCGGGGAATATTAAATACGACGGCTCAATCATTAGTGGACCCCTAGCGGAAGTATTGTCGTAGTTAGAAAATGACAAAATTATCTTTCTATAAAAATAACAGAGAGGTGTTACTGTTAAAGCTGTTGAACTACCCCGGTAGTAAAGAAATGCATGAGTGACGCGTAGTTGTATAGTAGCACGATATTGATTATTAATGCTTTACGTGAGAAGTCACTCAAATTTATGCTCAATTATTGCTACGATAATTTACGCATCATATCTCTTATATTATTGATTCAATTATTGTCAAAGTATCATACGTATAAGATGTTATATTATTAATTGAGACGACAAGTTATAAATGATTAATAATTGTTGAAAGATTAAAATATGTGTTAATTAAAATAAAATGATTTGTGGTAATATTTATTCAATTCTTGATGTATATAAAGAGTCATTATGAGACATTTGTGGTAAGTTTGATTATTTTTATGGGGGCCCATATGTCATCATCTAAGAGTCTCTTCTTCGATCAATAGTAATTACCTTAAATCGATAGTAATTACCTTTGTGAATAGTAATTACCTTCCGTCGATAGTAATTATCTTCGTCAATAGTAATTACCTTTAAATCGATAGTAATTACCTTTGTGAATAGTAATTATCTTCGTCGATAGTAATTACCTTCGTCGATAGTAATTACCTTTGTGAATAGTAATTATCTTCGTCGATAGTAATTACCTTCATGATAGTAATTACCTTTGTGAATAGTAATTACCTTCGTCGATAGTAATTACCTTTACCGGCGTCGAACCACTTGTCGTTTCACATTCTGAGCGTCAAATCACTTGTCGTTTCACATTCTGAGCGTCGAACCACTTGTCGTTTCACATTACAGACGTCAACCACTTGTCGTTTCACATTACGATTCGTCGAGCCACTTTGCCTTTTCACATGGCGGGTGCTAAGCTAGAAATCTTCTATAAATAGAGGCCTCTTGCTTCATTATTTTCATGAATTCTTTGAAACTCTAGAGAGAGAGAAACTATAGAGAGAAAGAAGAAAAGTATTCGCTACTTCACCTTGCCGATATTCGGTTCTTCTAAGGTAGGGAATATTATTTTTGTTGTACCGTAAAGGGTGTTATTCTTTCTTATTCATGAAGAAGAACTGTTGTTATTCCATTGCTTATTATTACATTGGAATAACTTTTGTAAAAGTGGTATACCCTATACATAACTTTTGTATCATGGCGTACCCTATACTTGGTGAAATCCTTATATTATTCCATTCTTATTTATTACATTGGAATAACTTTTATATCTGTGGAATCCCCTATACTTGGTGATCTCCTTCTATTATTCCATTCTTTATTATTACATTTGGAATATCACATGCGTGTGTTTTACCTTTGGACTGGTTCCATTGTTTATTATTCAGACATTTATTATTACATTGGATCATCTTGTCGATTGTGAATTTCACACGACTTGGTTCCGTTATTATTATTACATTGGAATAATGCATACATCTCATACCGCATGCATGCGTGGTGATTTCTTTTGTTATTCCATTCTTTATTATACTCGGTTGGTTAAATCTTTGACTTCTATACTCCATGAAATTAGTGGAATATTCTTGATATTTGCGCTTCATCCGGTATCTTTTCATGGAAATATTCTTACGATCATTCTTGAATTTTACTCTACAAAAAAGCAGTTATCATTTTGACAATTTGGGACGTTAATAATTTCGGATAAAATAATTCTTGAACTTGTTTTATTGAATTATTATGTCATTATCATCATCCTCATGTTATATTATGTTATCTTGACTTACGTGTATAGATGAACTTAGTATGATTATGACGAGGATCATTCGGTATATAATCATGGCTTGTTACAAATGATGTGATAAAAGTCCTCGGTGGCTTTGTAATGCATTGATGAATAATTTTTGGTATGATTATGACGAGGGGTGATTCGGTATAGTCATGACCATTGATAATTTGATGAAAATCCTTGGCGTAGTGCGAGGGATGATTAGATATTGTGGTTTATTCATTAAAGCTGAGTCTTAGTGATAAAAATTGATGAAAACCTTTTAAAACCTAAAAGATAGTAGACTTTATTTTCTACTTGACTCTTTTAATGGATTGCATATTCCATTGTGATTAAACTAGTTGTCTATTGTATTTTATCGGTTTAACAACTTTGTTGAAGGCTAATGATAATTTATTACGCATTATCTTAGTCGTAATATTTCTTCTTTGGGCTAGTTGAGCTCACCCTTTCTTTCCTTTGTTCTCTTGAAATGAGAATATATAATTGGGGACGAGTCGGGGAGCGGAGTAATGGTCGAGGAGGATAGCATTAGTAGTCCTCACTATTACGTGAAATAGTGTGATAATAATTGTAATGAGGACTCCTTGAGTATGGATATTATCTAAATGACAATATTCCTATTAGAACTCTTAGTTTATGTATTGTCGTATGTAACACGACAGATGTATAATTAAGTTTGTATTTGAATTTATGTACCATGTAAGTGGCGACCCAAGATGGGTGACGTATACCTAATTTTGGGGGCGTCACAAATGTGATGTCAGACGAAGAAAAAATTAGAGATATCTACGTGGTGAGTGAAGAACTAATAGCTGCACCCGAGCTAGTCGCAGAGGTAACAGCTGAGAGTGAGGAAGAAGAGGAAGAAGAAGAACATGAAGAGAATTTATTAGAAGAATTTTATGATCAAAATTTAGAATTACAAAATCGTATTCATGAGTTAGAAGAGTAGGCTGAAGAACGGTAGGTGGTCGTGGAGCAAAGGGATGCAACAATTCAAAATTGTGTTACCCGATGTGCGATGCTTGAACAGAAGCACTCTTTGGCAAAGTATAAGATATTAGAGCTGGAATCTGAGAATGCAATGATCAAGGTTTTGATGAAAGAAGAAGCAAATGAACGAATGAGAATAGATGATGCATGGGTAAAAAGCCTTTGCTGACGTTTATATTGTAGAAAAAGGCGATACGATCTAATAAGGCCAAAATAGATGAAATGGATTTTGCTTTTTGGACAGCAATTGGGAGAATCCAACATCGAATTTGGAATTACCCGGTGCAGAATGGTCAACCCCAATTCGATATGGATCGGAGAGTAATGATTCAAATCATGGATCAGGAATGTGGCGAAGCGATTAAGGGTGGAATGAACTCTATAGCAAATTTAAGTCCAACTGGTATGGTGACGTAAAGGATGTCGAGACAAGTCAAACTTCGGTAGTTTAAGTGAGGCGTTTATCGAGGAACCTGAATGAAGTTATCACAAATAAGTTAATCATAAACTTTTGCGAAGTACATACCTTATTAAATCTGGGTTCTACCCACTCTTTTATTTCACCTAGTGGCGTTCAATGTTTGAACTTGGCTCTTTTATCTGTTGAAACTCTGTTAGGAGAAACATTCGTTACCTCCACTATTTATAAATCTTGTAATTCAAATTGACACTTTGAAGTTACCTGTCGATCTTATTTCTTTGAAAATACTTGCATTTGATGTGATTTTAGGGATTGATTGGTTAACTACTCATCATGCTAAAATCGATTATTTTCGTAAGGTTGTTAGCTTTCATATTCCTAACCAACCTGTTATGTGAATTCAAGAAACCAAACCACTAAAGTTAATCATTGTCATATCAAGCCATAAGTAAAGAGCCCTGAGCCTTTCGCTAGTGACTTCCAAGTCTTGAAATACACCGAATCTAGAATATCCGTAGGGGACGTCGTGAATAACGATGGCAAGTTGATAGATATCAATGTGACGTGTTATCCAAGTCTTGGATGAGGGTCACAGTTTTGAATGATATTTCTATTGTTAATAAATTTCCTGGCGTATTCTTGAAGACTTCTTAGCCTAACCCTAGAGCGTGAAATCGAATTTTGTATTTACCCCCGTAGAAAACTCACTTCTAAAACCCTCAAATATTTCTTCAACTAAAATGAACGTAACATGCGCCAAAGGCGTTGGCTCGAGCTGTTAAAGATTATGATCATACCATCCAATACCATCCTGGAAAAGCGAATGTGGTAGCTGACGCATTGAGTAGAAGAACGTATGCGTTTACGAGTGCGATGTTGTTAACACAAAAACCCATTTCGTATAACTTACAAATGATGAAGATAGAGTTAAAGACTCTAGGGACCCATGTGAAGATAACAAATATATGAGTAGAATCGACTTTAATCGATAAAGTTAAAGCCGCTCAATCTACACACCCGAATCTGATGAATGTGAAGAAGAAGGTTCAAGAAGGCGTTATCTCAACCCTCGATTTAATTGGCCCATTTGAAATCCTCGATCGAGTAGGAACTGTGGCCTATAGACTCGTTTTACCGCCAAGTATGTCGCGTGTTCATAACGTTTTTCACATATCTATGTTACGTAAATATGTGAAAGACCCGAACCACATTATTGAATTAGAACCAGACGAGATAGAGGAAGATTTAACATATGAAGAGGTACCTATTAAAATCTTGGATAAGAAGGATCATATTCTACGCTCTAAGGTTATACCTCAAGTCAAAGTTTTGTGGAGAAACCACGATGTGAAAGAAATGACCTGGGAGTTAGAATCTGAGATGAAGTCAAGATATCCTCACCTCTTCGATATACAGTGTCGTACCCTAATTTCAAGGACAAAATTTCATAAGAAGGGAGGTTGTCGGACTGACTTTTATGAATAAAGAATAATTTTCTCGAAATATATTTTTGAATATTATGGTGTGGATTTGATATAATGTTATAGTTGTGGATAATATTTACAAATTTTGCAAAGTAAGCAAGTGGTTATATAATATTCTATTGGTGGGGAATATTCATTTTAACGGGGATATTTGTGCGACGACACAATCATTAGTGGACCCCCAACGGAAGTATTGTCGTAGTTAGAAAGCGGCGTAATTATCATTTTATAAAAATACTTGGCGGAAGTGTTACCGTTAAAACTATTGAACTACTCGGTAGTAAAAATGCGATAATGGCGTGGTTGCGTAGTAGCACACGATATTGGTTATTGATGCTTTACATTGAGAAGTCACTCAGTTATACTCAATTATTGCTACATTAATTGCTGCATCATATCTCTAATATTATTGATTCGATTATTTTCATAGTATCATTTGCATAATATGTTATATTATTAAATCAATAATTGAGACGACAAAGTTATATAGTCTCCTTGGCGCGTAATTAGGTGACCAAACCTCTCTTTGATAGAACTTCTAGACATAGTCAATATTGCAAATAATAATATGAATAACTTTGTCGTCTCAATTATCGATTTAATAATATATAAAATATTATGCAGATGATACTGTGATAATAATTGAATCAATAATATGAGAGATATGATGCAACAATTATTGTAGTAATAATTGAGTATAACTGAGTGACTTCTCACATAAACATCAATAATCAATACCGTTGCTACTATGCAACCATGCCAGACATCTTATACTCTTTATCAATTTAACCATTTACTAAATATAATAATAATTATAAAAATTGAATACTTTCATTTCATAAAATTTCGGTCTCACAATCTCCCTCCTTATGAAATTTACGCCTTGAAATTTACGTGCGTACTAGTATTGAAAAGATGAGAATACCTTGCTTTCTTTCGAATTGTACCTTCACAGTTATATCCTCGTATCATGATTTTTCCATTGCTCATCTCCATATTTAGGATATCATTCTAGAATATATCTTCAAAACAAAGATTAATTGACATATCACAAATTGTCGACTTATCAAGTAAAATTTAAACTTAGGTAAATCACACACTAGCGAAGTATATTACTCGTCTCTCTCCCTCCTAGTTCTAGACTCATATCTCTCAACGACCATATCCCTAAGCTCTTATACCATTTATGGCGCCCCCAAAATAGGTCCCACGACCCATTACGAGTCATGAGATATCACTCTATAAAATCAAATACAAATTTCATTTATCTATTTGTTGAGCTGTCAATGTGAGATACGACAACAGATAAGCTATGAGTTTTAATATAATATTGTCTCGTAGGCGGTATCAAACTCAAATTGTTACAATGCCATATAAAATCTGGCAATGACAACTATTTTAAGACCCCAAAGAAGAGCGAGAAGATTACTATCATATTCATTCTAATGAGGTGCACTTTTGACGCTTTCAAAGTCGGGTTCTCATCACCATATTGTTGTTCACCAAAATCAATTATTAAGTGACGTATAAAATACGACACACACATCTTAGGTCCTCAATACAATTATCTGTTGCATGTCATTGTTGCTCGATTTCGCAACCGAAAAACACGTGCAAGTATACGCGGTCTAAACAAGTAATATAAGAAAGTAGAGTGTTGAACCCACGAGGACAAAAAATTAACGGAAACAAATACTAAGGGAAAGTCACTACTAAACTTATCTAAACGATTGAAAGTAATGGTTGGTTAAGCTATTTCAATAAGTAAATTAATTAAGAGAATTTGGTTGTCTTTAGGAAGGTAAGATAGGATTACAACTCCCTAATGCTAGCCGCTTTAATCTTCTAACTCTCCATAATACAAGCGAATCGAGGAATGGTCGACATAGAACAAAATTAGGCATAAACTTACATTAAAGGTCATATGCACATCCCTAACAAGCTAGAACACCATATGTACATGGGGTGAAACTCTTTGGGTCGAGGTCATTAAGCACATTTCCAAGGTTGCTTACAAGGCAAATAAGGATATGTCTATCCTATTCGCACATTAAGCCCACATTCAAATGACAAGGGCATAACAAGGTGTTGTTGCATTAAAAGATGAGCGGTAATATCCATTTATCAATTTCCATTACTATCATTACAAATTTCTTTATCAAGAAATCGAGACAATATAAGAAAAATACAACAACCCATTCCAAAATGCTTCATTATATAAAAGAGAGAGAAAGCGGAGTTAAGCTATTCAAAAGGTTACATTGCAATCCTAAAAATGAAGTTAATTCATAACTATGGGACTAACACAAATTTTTTTTTGCTTTTTATCCATTATCGAGACAAATCTGATAAATAGAATATTTGAACTAAGAAAACCCACAGCAGAACGAAGTTATCTTACGCGAATATTCTCTTGAGGCTCCGATCTGAAAATGTGGAGAGCAAGATCTTCCCTTTCCTTTAAGCTCCTTCCTTTCTCTCTCTCTATCTATTTTACGGTATGAATAATGTGTGTGTCTCAAAGCTGCCGCCTCCTTCCTTATAACATGTTTTCCCCTCTTTTAGCTAGGTCGAATAAAGGACTTGATTGTGCAAGGCAGGAGGTGGCATGGCTTGAGCCACCATGTATTGAGTGGCGCACTGATTGCCACATGAGAAGCAGACCTTGGAGCTGTGGCTGGCCCATGAGCGAGAGAGGAGTGGCGTCGGTGGCCCTTGACTTACGTTACCATGGGGCATGGCGCTACGGTGCGGCCATTAAACCTGGCCTTGGCGCCGCGGCGCGAGCAAAAGAAAAATGACTATTTTGCCCTTATAAAGCTGCAAAAACACTGTGAAGCTCTACAATGCAACCATTAAACACAATAACACTATATTTCTATAAAACTACATAAAAAACTACTAATTCAGGCAAGCATTTAAGTCATAAAGTATCTGATTTGCGGGTTTAAATCCCACTCATCAGTCATGCCGTTTTATAATGTATTGAGAAACTTCGACAGTCTCGGACCATCACACTATTTCCCTGTTATCCCTGCTCAACCCACTACACTCTTATTACACGAAAGGAATTGTGAAGCAAAAAGGGTGAAAGCACAACTAATCGATAAAGAATATCATGACTAAAGATAATTTACATCATCAATAGCCTTCATCGGTAATAAATCGAGATTTAGAACATATGGTAGATGATAAAACTTTTCAACCATAGTTGCAATGGAATGAAGCGATCCATTAGAAGAGTCGAATAGACCATCGGATCTATTATCTTCTCCATGTTAAAAGTCCACTTTGATAATGTTTTATCCTCAGTAACATCAATCAACAATTCCTCATCCACAATCATATGAATAACTCATATTCATAATTGTGATTCTAAATTCCTTTTCGCACCCGGAATGAAGATAATTTTCATCACTTATCTTCACGAAACATCAAAAATCATGGTTATACCAAATAACAATTCACCTTTCATAATCATATTAATAAATTCATCTTTACTACGACCGAAGATATTCATTAACAATTCATCTTTGCACTACAGCCGAAGACATACTATTTGTATTTTAGAAGAGTCGAGTAGAGCATGATATCTACTATCTTTTACTGAATTAAAAGTGTATAATCAATATTTTATCGATGAGACTCGACAATAAATAATCCACATCATCGAATCATCCATGCACTCTGACCGAGGATATTCATGTAATCATCAATTGTGGCGCCCCCCAAAATAGGTATACATCACCCATTACGAAGTCGCCAAATACATGGATATGAAAAACAACTACAACTTTATTAATACAATTATTAAATGCAAAATCGACAACACACGTAATGTGAGTTTAAATACAATATTATTTTCTAGACAATATCCACACCCAAATAAAGTCCTCATTACAATTATTGATGCCTTTATTTTACAAAATAGTGAGGACTACTAAAACGACTATCTTGAATCATCGCTCCATACCCCGGCTAGTCCACCTTAATTCTCACCTCACGAAGAAAAATGGAACAAAAGGAAAGGGTGAGCTCAACTAGCTCGGTAAAAGAACATTATGACTAAGATAATATACAACAAATTATCCTTAGTCTTGACGAGGAAAAATCGATAGAATATAATCGACAACAAGTTTTAGATCAACAAGCTGCGGTGAAATAATAATTCATTAGAAGAGTTAAGTAGAGAATGAAATCTACTACCATCTATGAATTTAAAAGTCCATCATCAATATTTTATCCCTGTAACATCAATCGATATACATCTTTTGCACTCTGGGCCAAAGATATTCATTTATATCACAAGTTAGTCATATTCATCTCATCACTGTTCATCTTTTCACTCTGGTCAAAGATATTCATCGGTAATCATTCATCTTTGCACTTTATAGGCAAAGATATTCATCAAATACCACCATTAAGGATGAGGATGATGAAAAATATTTTAGAGAGCGAATCCGAGTAAGCGGAAGGACAAATATTAGGGATTAAGTATTTCGGTTTATCCAGATTCAATAATACTCCATAATAACCAAGTGTGAAGTAGAATTCAAAATAAAGATCAAAACATGGAAACAATCAAAGATAGTAACCATAAAAGACATCAGGATGAAAAAGAAAATTTCATTTTTAAATTGAATAAGTGTAAATATTGCGTGAATAGTGTCGTATCGTGAATAGTAACCCGACATAAAAGATCCAAATTTGATTAAAAAGTTCAAACCGATATTTGGCGTAATGATATTGAAGAAAATAATATCATTTAAGAAGAAAATAACATCCTTACCTCAAAGAATTAGTGCCGGAATGAAAGGTCGGAAGTGATCTTTGAATGAAACTTGTCTTTGACAAGCAACTCTCAAAGTATCTAAATACTCACAAAATACGCTCGATAATATAGAGAGAGAGAGAGAAAGCTTATGTTTCTGGTGTGATTTTCAATTCTAACTTAGCCTCTATTTATAGGAAAATATTAGCACGCTGAAGCAGACTTGACCTACTACCTGATGGCTTTACCTGCTACTATTGCCACCCACCACATTTGAAATAAAATTCAGCACATTTCTTCACCAACCACAAGTGGGGATACTTTGAATTCTAAATTTTCCACCAAAATCATTTATAAACCTAATTTCTGAATCAGTCACCTCTTAAAATTCCTAAAAAATCATACGTTCATTTTTAACGGTTCAAAATTTGTGGACATATACTCAACTTATATATGTATAACATATCCAAAAATCACAACGATCCAGCGGTGGGATTAAAAATTATAACTCCGCATGATATATCGTAAAAATCTTGATTTGATTTTTAATATCTCCATTCGACAAAATCTTGATAAAACACCTCAACATTAAATCCTTCAATTATAACCACATAAAATAAATAAATCCATCATTTATATCACATCAAATAAATATTTCCTTATCATAAAACCAATAATTAATTATTCACAAATAATATTACAGAATCATAATTATGATGACGGTCATTCCTAGGAAAGAAAGGGCTTTCAATAAGGATTTTCTCCTTCTTGGCAAGCTTGATTAGGTGACCAAACCTCTCCTTAGACAGAACTATCTAGACATTGCCAATAATGCTATCTAATAATATTATTCAAATAATATGAATTATTGATCTGATAATGGGAAATACTATGCAGTGATAATTATTGAAACAACAATAATTTAAAATATCAACGCAATAATTATTGAATCAATAAAATAAAATATTGAAAAGTAATTACTGTAACAATTATTGAGTATTGCCTTCTTACGTAAGAATTAATAATTTAAAAAATCAATGCAATCTGGTGTCTTCTCTAACCACACCAGCGTATTCGTATTTTAACCATACAAGTTATTCAATAGTATTCACAGTAACAACTACTGTAGTTATTTATAAAAACTTCAAACTTGTCGTTTTCTTCATAAGGCCCGGTTATTACATTATGAGGCCCACAAATGGTTTGCACTAGTAAATACGAATATTCCCCAACAATAAGAATATTCCACAACCAAACGAATATTCCCCGACAAAATGAATATTTTATAACCACTTGCTTATTTTGTAAAATTTACACATTTCACCCATAACCAAAGTATTATATCAAATTAACTCCTTATTATTTCAAGATAATAAATAGAGAAAATTTAATTTTATTCATAATAAGTTGGGGTCTTACAACCTCCCTCCTTATGAAATTTTAGTCCTCGAAATTGGCGTACGTACTGATGTTTGAAAAGGTGAGGTTACCTCGCTTTCATTTCGATTCAACTCCCAAGTCATTTCCTCGATAGTATGGTTCCTCCATAAAACCTTGACTTGTGGTATAACCTTTGTTAAGTAGGATATGCTCTTTCTATCCAATATCTTGATAGGTACCTCCTTGTACATTAAATCTTTGGCTATCTCATACGGTTCTAACATAATAATGTGGTTTGGGTCATTCACATATTTACAAAGCATAGATATGTGAAAAACATTATGAACACGAGAGACGTGCTTGGGCGTGCTTGCGAGTCTATAGGCCACATTTCCTACTCGGTCGAGAATCTGAAATGGACCGATAAATCGTGGATTGAGCTTTCAGCTCTTCCAGAATCTTGTAACTCCCTTCCATGGAGCAATACGTAACAATACATGATCTCGATATTAAACTCCACGTCCTTTCGATGAAGATCGGCATAACTCTTTTGTCGATCTTGTGAGGTCTTTATCGTTCTGAGAATCATTTGAATCTTTTACGTAGTCATGTGTACTAATTCTAGACCCAACAACGTTGCTTCACCCACCTCATCCCAACATCTTTGGAAGCGACACTTTCGTCCATCTACAAGGCTTGAAATGGAGCCATACCTATCTCTTACACGATAAGCTGTTGTTGTAGGAGAATTCCACCGATGGTAAATACTTATCCCAACTCCTTTGAAGTCTAGGACCACGAGTCTTAATAGATCTTCAAGAGTTTGAATAGTACTCTCACGATTGTCCGTCCGTTTGAGGATCGTATGTCGAAGCCGAATCATAAATCCACCCCATAGCTTTTCAAGCTAACCCAAAATCGTGAAGTGAATCTTGGGTCACGATCCGAAACTATGGATACTGGCATGCCATGCAATCTCACAATCTCATTTACATACATACTAGCAAGATGTTCAAGGGAATAAGTCTCACGTATGGGCAAGAAATGAGCCGACTTGGTTAATCTATCAATAATAACCCAAATCGCATCTATACCTTGAGAAACCTTGGGAAGACCGTAATGAAATCCATAGTAATGTGTTCCCACTTCCATTTTGGAATCTCAAGTAGTTGCAATGGACCCTTTGACATTTGATGCTCTGCCTTTATACGTTGATAGGTTAAACACCTCGAGATAAACTTCGCGATCTCTCTCTTCATATTGTTCCACCAAAATGTATGTCGAAGATCATGATACATTTTGGTACTCGAGATGGATTGCAAATGGTGTGTTATGTGCCTCCATCATGATTCTATGCTTCAAGTCGGGGATCGTTAGGAATATAAAGTGCTGGAGTTGACTCAAGTATTCCTTCTTCATCGATTCTCGCTTACGGAATAGCACCTTCTTGCACTTTCTTCTTCATATGCATCGGCCTGTTAAAGTAGCTTGAGCGACTTTAACTTTATCGATTAAATTTGGTTCTACTCGTATGTTTGATATCATCACGTGGGTACTTGGAGCCTTTAACTCTATTTCCATCCTTTGTAAGTCGTACAAAATGGGCTTTTGTGTTAACAACATTTGCACTTGTACCGCATATGATCTTCTACTCAATGCATCAGTTACAACGTTTGCTTTTTCAGGATGATATTGAATGCTATGGTCATAATCCTTCAACAGCTCGAGCCAATGTCGTTGTCGCATGTTGAGTTCCTTTTGGGTGAAGAAATGTTTGAGGCTTTTATGATCCGTATAAATCTCCACTTTCTCCCCATACAGGTAGTGTCTCCAGATTTTTAACGCAAAAACGACTGCTGCCAACTCCAGATCATGAGTAGGATAATTTCTCTCATATTCTTTGAGTTGTCGCAAGGCATAGGCTATGGCTTTCCCATATTGCATGAGAACACATCCTAACCCTTTGCCTGAAGCATCGCCGTAGATAACAAATCCATCTGAACTAGATGGTATTGTTAGAAACAGATCTTAGAAATGAGTCTCCTTTTGAGCTCTTGGAAACTCTTCTCGCATTCCTCACTCCATACTGAATTTTGTATCTTTCAAAGTCAATTTGAGTTAATGGAGTAGCGATTCGAGAAAATCCTTCCACAAATCTCCGATAATAACCATTAAGCCCAAAAGCTCGCACGGGGTCATGGAGACTTTGGTTGCTCCAACTTTGTATTGCTTGATCTTGGCCACGGGTCAACGGATACTCCATGTTTTGACACCACGTGCCCAAGGAATGCTACTTCCTTAAGCGAACTTCGCATTTCTTGACTTGGCATATAGCTTGTTGTCACGAAGTCTTTGAAGTACCGACTTCAAATGGTGCTCATGATCTTCACGGCTTTTGGAATAGATGAGGATGTCATCGATAAAGACAACAATGAACCGATCTAAATATTCCTTGAATACATGGTTCATCATATCCATGAAAGTGGCGAGGAGCATTAGTCGATCCAAAAGACATGACTAAGAATTCATAATGTAAAATCTTAGGAGTTACGAAGGCGGTCTTTGGAATATCCTCGGTTTTAATCTTCAAATTTGATGATGATATCTAGAAGCGAAGATCGATCTTTGAAAAGAATTGTGCTCCTTGCAATTTAGTCAAACGGATCATCGATATGAGGTAGGGATACCTATTCTTGATGGTGACATGGTTTAATTCTCGGTAGTCAATACAAATCGCATACTCCGTCTTTCTTCTTTACAAATAAAGCAGAGCACCCCGAGGAGATGTCTTGGGACCGAATGAAACAGATGTCTAACAATTCACTGTAGTTGGACTTTTAACTCACGAAGTTTGATAGGAGCCATTCGATATAGGGTTTTAGAAATGGGCTTTGTACCCGGTTCAAGATCAATAAAGAATTCAACTTCACGTTTCGGGGGTAGATGTGACACCCCCAAATCCAGGTACTTCATTCCCACAGGATCTGGTGTTCACTTAATCAAACATTCATATCTAACTACCCAATCACAATAAAAATGGATAAATAAAACATTTCCCGTTAAAGGGTTACATAATAAAATCTCCCAGGTTATCTAACATTTAATTACAATCATTCAATGCGAAAATTAAATAAACATCATTAAACCAAGTCTAAGATCATCATATTATAAATCTAACATCTCAATCAAAGTAAAATTATAAGTCTTCATCACTTGCACACTTTTCCCTTTCCTTTGCTAGACGAAGGTTCATCTACCTTCTCTTCTTTAGCTGCAATGAGTTTTAAAATATGCAAGAGTGAGCAAAAAAATTGCTCACTTGGATATAATATAGAATCAGCGAGAGTATAACAATAATAAGCGCCAAAATAGGCTTATCGACAAGGAATAGTACTCTATCAACAATAACCAAAAACTGAAATCCAAAATGTGGAATAAATATAACTGAGGGTCATAAGACCATGAACTATGTCCACAATTGCGAGTAATCTTTCAACTCCAACTTTAACAGTTATAAGACTATAAGGACTCCTCGTACTTAGGGGGATCAGCCCTTAGTACCATGTATTGTGCACAAACATTTAACGCTACGCGTAAGTTATCCCCTAATAATAATAGGGTTGTTCATCTCAGTATTTGGAGTACAAGTTCGCACCAAAGAGAGTTTGGTTTGGATAAGCTTTCAAGGGTAATTTGAAGTTCAATAATCATCAACTAGAGGACTAGTTGAATTAATAACATCATATTACAGAATAATCGTAATTGAATCAACATGGTAAATCAAAATCATGCTTTAGGAATAATCTAATAGCATATACTTTGAATAACTATAACATGCCTTGCTTGAACAATATTAAGTCGAGGTTAATTAGAATTGAATACTAAGCATGCATAACGGTTTGAGCGATAAAATTGCACTTGACATTAGTATAAATAATTTAGCATGCTAAACAACAAGTTAAATCTGGGAATAACATCGACATCAAACCAAAGTTTAGGAAGCTTGCATCATTTATAAAGTGATCGAATTGAATAAATAGTTCAACAAGATAAAGAATTAGAAAACTTGCATTACTATATTGAGAACAATAATTGATTCCAATTACAAAAGTAGAGTTAGAGAACTTGCCTTGTTAGGTGGACTAAATCGAACAATTCAAACCTGATATCCTATAACATATATCATCATGACATAATTAGTCATTACCATCTTCTGAAACATAACTAAGTACGTTCATCATTTAAAAATTTGATTTTTAATCGCATAATCGAGTTATAACACAAGTTAATCGTTAAATTCATAGTATAGGAATACTAAAATCAACATTTAGCAGTCTTATTATCAACACATAACTTTTCTTAAAATTTTGTGTACAAAAAGTACCTTTGTCGAGACCATTACGCTTCTTTCCTTGTGGCGCCACGATTTACTTTGTGGAGTCGTGACTAATGGCGTGAACATGTGACTATGATTGTTGCGACCGAGCTACAAGGCATGCCGGTGTGAGCGTAAGCTGACATGCGATGCCACGAAAAGTCTATGCCAATGCAAGTCCGCATCATTGGCGTCAAGTGCGGACCTCGGCGGTGAATGGCCTCGGCAACAAGACGAGAAAAAGCCAATTTTGGCTTTCTACAAGCTTGTTTCTAACAAACCAAAAACATGTAAATCATATGAAAACTTCATGTAAACATATTTCACAAACTCTAAACATGATTCTACCCATACTGACATCATAAACAACAAAATTAACACACCAAATTCACTATTTTTGGCTAAAACTCATTTTTTATATTTGATGAAAATCAACCTTTGTAGCTTTTATTTTTTTAAGCAAAACCACTAATTCAAAGTGTCTTTATCAATGATTATACATACTCTAACAAATTAAGCGATCGATTTATCAACTACACCACTAATTCACCCTCGATTTCTACTTTAAGCTAAACAATATATTTTCATAAAAACTCTACAGTAAAAACATTTTCTTCACAAACAAATACATAACCATAATACATTGATTATAATCATATATATCCTATGAAAATAACTTTACAACACCGGTTTATCACATGAACACACATAAAATCAACAACTATATTAATCTGAGAAATTTTACAAAGAAATAGGAAGAAGAAAACTAAAACTTTTAAAACTAAAAGGGTAGAAGAATACCTTGATAGAAGATGATGGCGACCCTTTTTGATTCTCGAAAGCTTCTTCTTTTCTCGATCCCTAGCATTTCTTCCTCTCTTCTTTCTCTCTCACTTTTCTTCTTCTCTTTCTCTTCTTCTTTGAGTTTTTGTGTTTTTTCTCCCCAACTCTAACTACGTACTAGATATCTAGCATTATGATAATAATAATAATAATATTAAATATACAATATAATACTAACTTAAGCGACATCGGTAGTTTTATTTGAAAATCAAAAGCCATAAGGCTTGTTTGGCTAAACACTAAAATAATAATCAATTAATCCTTATGCCTTGTTTGGTTAAACCCAATTAGAATAAAGACTTAATAAATGATAAGTCTTGTTTGGCAAAAGCGAATTAAAACTCCTTTAAGTTATTTTAATAACTACTTTATAAAAGGTTATTTGTCACACTTTTATTTAATTAAAATAATTCTAATAACAATTTATTAAATTACTACATCACATAAATCAATATCACAAAATTATAATTTTCTATATAATTATAACTTTATTTAATTCAACTAACACATCTTTTTGAATTACAAATTCAAATAAAAGAATAATAATTGATTAATCAAAACTCTACAACTTAATAATTAAATTAAATTAGCAAAATAATTAATTTTCCTTAATTATTTATTTAACAAATAATTAACCACATCAATTCAAATTTGAGCAATAATTTATTCAACAATAAACACATCCATTAAATATTTAATAATTGATAAATATTTAATATAACAATTAAAATTCTAGAATGTTACATCATTCCCTACTTACAAGGATTACGTCCCCGAATCACAATTCAAACAATTCATTAAATCGCGATGACCGGAAAGTTCTTCACGAAATCGTCGAGAAAATTCATTAACAGCGGGAATATTATTCAAATCGGCGTGTTTTTGTTCAAATCCATAACATGGGCTAAGAAAGCTTGGCATCTATTTTTTAATAAGCGAATAGCTTTGTGGCTTGATATAGCGGTGGTGATTTTAGTGGTTTAGTTTCTTGAATTCATATAACAGTTGGTTAGGAATATGAAAACTATGACCTTACGAAAACAATTAATTTTGGCGTGATGGTGGTTAACAATCAATCCCTAAAATCACATCAAATGCAAGTATCTTTAAAGAGATAAGATCGATAGGTAATGTGATTGTGCCAACTTGGATCAAGTAAGATTTATAAAATGTAGATGTAACAAAGGTTTCATCAGCGGAGTTTCATCGAGATAAGTTAAAGTCCAATTTCTCGGAGTCGAGTTTAAGCGTTGAGCACTGGGAGAGAGATAAAGAATGGGTAAGCAGGGGTATCTAGTAAGGTATAAACTTGTGAGAGTTCAAGATTAGCTTACCGTGATCACCTTGTTCGGGTTTCTCGCATTTTGGCAAGTCGCGACAAACGCCCTTCCTTAAACCAGAGACTTTGTTTTATGCGTAGTCACCTTTGGTGTCTTCTTAGTCGATTGGACTTGACTTACGCTCTTGGACAAAATCGATTACATGTGACCATCTTTTCTATAATTGAAACACACCTTGGAAGGTTGTGAATAGTTTGGACTTATGTGTCCCTCCTCTCGCGTCTGTAGCATCTAAGCTGGCGGTCGTTCTCCTCCCTAGAATTTATTGTTGGTCTTTGGTCTTCTTCTTTGATGTCTTCCGTCGTTGTTGAATCTCCTCTTTTGAAATTTCCACTTGACTCACCTCTCCTATTATCATGGCTACGATGACCACCCAGTGGTTCTGCTTTGTCTGTATTCTTCCTCCTCATTTGGTTATCATCGCTCAGATGTAATTCACATCCGGTATGACCACAGTTGTGGTCCATCGGTTGAACATACTCGTTATCATGCTCTAATAATTGAGACACATTTACAACATACGAATATAAAGAAAACTTATGAGAGATAAGATATTGCCGAATCTCGGGTTTTAGACCTCTCAGAAACATCCGCGTCATACGTTCCTCATTTTCTACCAAATGAGGTGCAAACTTGGATAACTCTGCGAACTTCACCTCGTCTTTGGGACATGATCATGTTGTTCTATTCGGTCTAATAAACTATACCTCCTTCATATAATGAATACTTTCGGGAAAGTACTTGTCATTGAGCGATTCTGAAATTTTTCCCAATACATGTTGAGTGCGGTTTGGTGGAGTGCGCTTCACGGACTCTACCGATGTCTGCCTTACCACGGAACATAAAGGTGGTGAATGGAACATACGTTCCTCCGTGCGATTGAAGACATCGAATATCTTGGTCATTTGCTTAACCCACATTTTGCCTTAATCGGATCCAGTTTTCCCAAATGCGGTGGTCCCGACTCCTTGAAGCGCTTGCATTTGTGACAAGCCGTAGCGTTGCTATCATTTCCACCCATATTTTGTACACGAGTCTCCCTAAATGCGATTTTGCATGAGCTGCAAAAACTTCTAAACATCGCATCATTCATCGTTTGCTCGGTAGTTTTATTTCTGAGGAGAATATTTCCTTCTGTTGCGCGTTCTCTTGGTTGGTAATCAAATGTTGTTCCACGGTCTCATAGACTCCGTTGTTAACATTCTCATTGCCATTCTTAAAGCGCCATAAAGCAGGGGTTAATTAAACAAATTAATATATCACATAATATCCTATATTATAATGAGCCAACAAATAAGCTAAGGTAGGACACCTTTAGCGAAGGGTTTACTCGTCTCTCCCCTCTAGTATTATTCCGATCTACTTGCCGGAGACCATATCCTAAGCTACGATACCAATTGTGATGCCCCCAAAAATAGGTATACATCACCCATTACGAGTCGCCAAATACATAGTGCAGAAAAACAACTACAACTTTATTAATCTGATTGTGCGTGCAAAATCGACAACACATCTTGTGACTTTAAATACAATATTGTCTTCTAGACAATATCCACACCCAAATAAAGTCCTCATTACAATTATTGATGCCTTTATTTTACAATAGTGAGGATTACTAAAAACAGACTATCTTGAATCATCACTCCATACCCCGGCTAGTCCTGCTAAATTCTCACCTCACGAGAAGAAAAATGGAACAAAAAGGAAAAGGGTGAGCTCAACTAGCCCGATAAAGAACATTATGACTAAGATAATATACAACAAATTATCCTTAGTCTTGACGAGGAAAAATCTAATAGAATATAATAAATGACAAGTTTTAGATCAACAAGCTGCGGTGAAACAATAATTCATTAGAAGAGTTAAGTAGAGAATGAAATCTACTATCATCTATGAATTTAAAAATCATCATCAATATTTTATCCTGTAACATCAATCGATATACATCTTTGCACTATGGCCAAAAGATATTCATTTATATCACCGGTTGGTTGGTCGTATTTCATCTCATCACTGTTCATCTTTGCACTCTGGGCCAAAGATATTCATCGAGTAATCATTCATCTTTGCCTAAAGGCCAAAGATATTCATCAAATACCACCATTAAGGGCGAGGATGATGAAAAACATTTTAGAAGCGAATCTAGTAAAGGCGGGAAGGACAAATATTAGGGATTAAGTATTTAGGTTTATCCAAATTGATAATATTCCATAATAAACAAGTGTGAAGTAGAATTCAAAAAATAAAGATCAAAACATGGATCTGATCAAAGATAGTAACCATAAAAGACATCTGGACGAAAAAAGAAAATTCCATTTTAAATTGAATAGTGTCGTATTCATGAATAAATCTTGTCATGAATAGTCAATATCGTGAATAGTAACCCCAGACACAAAAGTTCCAAATTTGATTAAAGGTTCAAACCAATATTTTGGCATAATGATATTGAAGAAAATAATATCATTTAAGAAGAAAATAATATCATTTAAGAAGAAAATAACATCCTTACCTCGAAAAGCAGATTACTTGAATGAAAGGTGGAAGTGATCTTTGAATAAAACTTATCTTGAGCTAAAGTAACTCTCAAAGTATCTAAATACTCACAAAAATCGCTCGATAATATAGAGAGAAAGAGAAAGCTTATGTTTACGGTGTGATTTTCAATTCTAACTTAGCCCTTTATTTATAGGAAAATATTAGTACTTGTTTGAAGCGAGACTTGACACTTTACTGATGGCTTTACACGCTACTATTGCCACCCACCACATTTGAAATAAAATTCAGCACATTTCTTCACCAACCACAAGTGGGGCCCACTAAATTCTAAAATTTTCCACCAAAATCATTTATAAACCTAATTTACGAATCAATCACCTCTTAAAATTCATAACAAATCATATCGTTCATTTTTAACGGTTCAAAATTTGTGGACATATACTCGACTTATATATGTATAACATATCCAAAATCACAATGATCCAACGGTCGGATTAAAAATTATAACTCACATAATATATCGTAAAAAAATCGATTTGATTTTTAATACCTCCATTAAAACAAAAATCTTGATAAAACACCTCGACATTAAATTCTTCAATTATAGCCACATAAAATAAATAAATCCATCATTTATATCCACATAGAATAAATATTTTCTTATCATAAAAACCAATAATTAATTATTCACAAATAATATTACAGAATCCCAATTATGATGACGGTAGTTCCCGTGAAGAGGGGCTTTCGATAAGGATTTCTCTTCTTGATGCCTTGATTGGGTGACCAAACCTCTCCTTAGATAGAACTTTCTAGACATTGCCAATAATGTTATCTAATAATATTCTTCAAATAATATGAATTATTGATCGATAAAGGAAAATCATGCGATGACAATTATTGAAACAACGATAATATAAAATATCAACGCAACAATTATTGAATCGATAAAATAAAATATTGAAAAGTAATTCTTTGTAACAATTATTGAGTAGTGCCTTCTTATGTAAGAATCAATAATTCAAAAATCTTTGTCGCAATCTCTGGTAATCTTCTTTATGCTGACCGCGTATTCTTGTATTTTAACCACCGATTATTCAACGGTGTTCACGGTAAAAACTACGTTGTTATTTATAAAAACTTCGAACTTGTCGTTTTCTTCATCAAGCGGTTATTACATTATGAGGCCCACGAATGGGTTTGCTTAGTCGTCTGAATATTCCCAGAACAATAAGAATATTCCACGACCAAAGCGAATATTCCCAACAAAATGAATATTTTATAACCACTTGCTTATTTTATAAAATTTGCACATTTCACCCATTAAAGTATTATATCAAATTAACTCCTTATTATTTCAAGATAATAAATAGAGAAAATTTAATTTTATTCATAATAAGTTGGGGTCTTACATGATAGTCATGATTATCTTTGAATAATCCTAGTTATAATCGTACCGATAAGCGTCCCATCGATGCTACTGAGGAGCCGATGAGAGGACTTTTACCACATCATCTATAACATTACGAATTCATGATTATACGAATGATCCTGGTCATAATCATACCAATAATTAGTTCATTTATGCACATAAGCCAAAGATACACATCAATCAATGAGTTCATCTTTGCACGTAAGCAAAGATATCTGTTGTAAAACCAATAATCAACGGTCCATCTTTTACGTGCGTAAGCGAAGATGACTTTCATCATAATATAAGCATGAGGGATGATGATAATGATATAAGCATTAATCAAGCGAAATCAAGGATAAATAGTAAAGCTTCAAAGCATAAATTTATCCAAATAATATCAATCACTTAATAAACTCATACTCTAATATTATTAATATTATAACAATATTTTAATCACTTTCTAAACTTTTAAACAATTTATTTCAATTGTTTATACTTTTACCAAATAATGCATTTAATTATTCAAAATGCCATACTCATAAGATTTCATCACCGATGATCAAATCCCTCATCAAAAATGCTGCATATACCTATATAGGATTCTCGAGTCATAAAATCATATTTTCAATTTTGTTACTTCACATAACATATTTAATTCATTTACTCATAACTATTTTATTTTCATGAAAAATACCAAATCGGTCCAAAAATATTTCTTTTACGGAATTTAACCAAATATAGTCCGTATTGAACATATATTTTTCTAAAATTTTTAAAATTCATTTACTATTTTTCATATGGCCAAAAAGCTATAGAATATTTAGGCATTTATCATAAATTGTACTTTTGTTCAAAAATTCCAAAATTCTGGAAGTATGCTTGTAAGACCCCAACTTATTATGAATAAAATTAAATTTTCTCTATTTATTATCTTGAAATAATAAGGAGTTAATTTGATATAATACTTTGGTTATGGGTGAAATGTGCAAATTTTACAAAATAAGCAAGTTGTTATAAAATATTCATTTTATTGGGGAATATTCATTTGGTAAGTGGAATATTCTTATTGTCGGGGAATATTAAATGCTGGCGGAAATGAAGCCATTCATGGGCCTCATGCTTGAGAATAAGCTGACCGGATGAAAAAATGACAAGTTTGAGTTTTTATAAATACTTGGCGTAGTTGTTATTTAGTGAACACTTTGTTGGAATATAGGTGGTTAAAATACGATAATATGCATGGTTCTAGCTGTGATAGCTTTACGATATTACCTGATATTTTTTGAATTATTGATTCTTACGTGAAGAAGGCTTTACTCAATAATTATTACGATAATTATTTTTAATATTTTATTGATTGATAATTGTTGCGTTGATATTTTATATTATTGTTGTTTCAACAATTGTCTATATGATATTTCCCATTATCGGATCAATAATTCATATTATTTGAATAATATTATTAGATAACATTATTGGCGATGTCTAGAAAGTTACTGTCTAAGGAGAGGTTTGGTTGACGACTAATTGCGGCGCCCGATAAGGAGAAATCCTTATGGAAAGCCCCTCTTTCTGAGGAGCGGCATTTTGGTTGTCATAGTTGTGATTACGTAATATTATTTATGAATAATTAATTATTGGTTTTTATGATAAGGAAATATTTATTTGATGTGGATATAAATGATGGATTTATTTATTTTATGTGGTTATAATTGAAAGATTTAATGTTGAGGTGTTTTATAGGTATTTTTTGTCGGAATGGAGGTATTAAAAATCAAATCAATTATTTTTACTATATATTGCTCGAGTTATAATTTTTTAATCATTGTTGGATCGTTGTGATTTTTGGATATGTTATACATATATAAGTTGAGTATATGTCCACAAATTTTGAGCTAGATTAAAAATGAGCGTATGATTTGTTATAAATTTTAAGAGGTGTTGATTCGGAAATTAGGTTTATAAATGATTTTGGTAGAAAATTTTAGAATTTAGTGGGCCCCACTTGTGGTAGGTGAAGAAATGTCTTTGAATTTTATTTCAAATGTGATGGGTGGCAATAAGTGGCGAGTAAAGCCATCGAATGGTAGCGGTCGAAATGCCTTGGCGTCTTAACATTTTCTATAAATAAAGGGCTAAGTTAGAATTGAAAATCACACGAAACATAAGCTTTCTCTCTTTCTCTCTATATTATCGGCGTATTTTGTGAGTATTTAGATACTTTGAGAGTTCTTTGTTGATTACAAGTTTCATTGACATCACTTTGAGCCTTTCATTCAAATCTTGTTTCTTTGAGGTAAGGATGTTATTTTCTTCTTAAATGATATTATTTTCTTGATATCATTATCTTTGAAATATTGGTTTGAACTTTTTAATCAAATTTGGAACTTTTTTGTGTCGGGGTTACTATTCACGTCTCGACATTATTCACGTATCTGACCTTTATTCAAGAATACGGCACTATTCACTGAAAAATAAAATTTTCTCTTTTTCGTCCCAGATGTCTTTTATGGTTACTATCTTTGATTGTATCCATGTTTTGATCTTTATTTTGAATTCTGCTTCACAATTGGTTATTATGAAGTATTATAGATCTTGGATAAATTATTATACGAATCCCTAATATTTGTCCTTTTGTCTCACTGGATTCGTTTTCTTTAAAATATTTTTCATCATCCTCAGTCTTAAATGATGATATTACTGAATATCTTTGGCCTGTAGTGCAAAGATGAATGATTAACTGATGAATATCTTTGGCCCATAGTGCAAAGATGAACAGGTGTTGAGATGAACATGACCAACTGGTAATACAAATGAATATCTTTGGCTGTAGTGCAAAGATGAATATTGATTAAAGATGTATATTGATTGTTCTGAGGGATAAAATATTTATGATGCACTTTTAAATCTTAGAAGATAGTAGAATTCATTCTCTACGTGACTCTTCTAATGGATTATTATTTCATTGCATTTGTTGATCTAAAACTTGTTGTCTATTATATTCTATATGATTTTTTTCTGTTGAAGACTAATGATAATTTGTTGTATATTATCTTAGTCGTAATATTCTTCTTGGGCTAGTTGAGCTCACCTTTTCCTTTTGTTCCATTTTTTCTTCTCGAGAGGTGAGAACATAGCGAGGATCTAGTCGGGGTATGGAGTGATGGTTCTAGAAAGATGTTTTAGCGATCCTCACTATTTTTGTAAAATAGTGTTTGAATAATTGTAATGAGGACTTATTTGAGTGTTGATATTGTCTAAAAGACAATATTTGTATTTAAACTTACAATATGTGTTGTCGTATTTTGCACGACAATTGTATTATTGAAGTTGTAGTTTGCTTTCTGTACCATGTATTTGGCGACTCAGGATGGGTGTTGTATACCTATTTTGGGGGCGTCACAATACTCCTGTTATATACATGTACTCCCAATAAAAATTTCACCAATTTTGGAGTTAACCACAATGAGTTATAAGGGTTTACTTTTAAAATAGTCTTTTCCCATAAAATCCATAACTCTTAATCTATACATCCAAAAATCTCCATCTTTGGACACAATATAGAAGACTCATCAAATTATCATTTCAAATTTTCCAGAATTTTTGAGGGTCCGAAAAATTACAAAACTGCAAATGGATTTTCACCTTCCATGCGTTAATCCACGTAAACAGATCATTTCCACAATTTAATAAGGAATGAATACAAAGGATCATTCACCATGCATGCGGTAATCCACATAGACAGGTAATTCCAACAGAATAATAAAGAATGGAATAACGAGAAGAATTCACCATGCATCGATGAGGCCGCATACGCAGACGAGGTTATTCCCAGCGAATAATAAAGAATGGAACGGTCGTGCGTAATCACTTGCGAGACGGGATATTCCAGCGAGAATAATAAAGAATGGAACGGGACATGCGTAATCCGTTACAAAGCGAGGATATTCGATAGAATAACAACAGAAATCACCAAGCATGCGATAGGCCGCGCATCTGAGTTATTCAGCGAGAATAATAAAGAATGGAACGAGATCATGCGTAATCCGCTTGAGACATGGATAATCCGATAGAATAATAAAGAATGGAATAACAATGAGAATTCACGGTGTATGCGATCGATCATCTGAACCAGGATATTCAATGAGAATAATAAAGAATGGAATAACATAATAATTTCACCATGTATGTGGTACTTAGCATGAGGCAGATTATTCAACATAATAATAAAGAGCGAAATAACAATAGAATTCACCGGGCATCACGATGGAAGCCTTGCAGACGAGGTTATTCAATGAGAATAATAAAGATTGGAATAACAACGAGAATTTCACCATGTATGCGGTACTTAGCGTAGGCGAGTTATTCAACATAATAATAAAGAATGGAATAACAAAAGAATTTTTACCATGTATCACGGTAGTTAGTATCTGAGTTATTCAATGAGAATAATAAAGAAATGGAATAACAATAGCTCTCTTCATGAATACGAAAGAAATAATACCCCTTACTATAATAATAATATCCCTTACCTTAGAAGAAGACTAGATACTAGAATAGTGAAGTAGCAGACTTCACTTCTTCTTTCTCTCTATAGCTTCTCTCTCTATAATTTCTCTATAATAATTGCCCTTGTGAGGCGTAGTGAATTGGAGAAAAATAATGAAGGAATGAGCTTATTTATAGGAAAATATAGTTTCCATAATTGCACATTTGGGGCTCGAAATATTACGATTATAATACGTTCATCTTTTCTTCATTTTTAATTTAGTCACGCAAGTATTATCAAACTTACCACCTCCCTAATAGTAAATAATGTGAATCAATAGTTTAATCATGTGAATCAATAGTTATAATCATGTGAAAATCTGAATTATAGTATAGTACATCCATACATACCTCCATTTTAACTTAGTCATTGCAAGTATTATCAATCTTTTTGACTCTCTAATAGTACAAGAATGTGAATCAATAGTACACATGTGAATAAATAGTTATAATCATGTGAATTAATAGCAATTAATTGCTCGTTTATACGATTAATTACCCGATTGGTGATATAACCTCCGGACATCAATTATTATCGAAATAAATATGGATTTCCACTTAACACTTACAATCTGACCTGATGGAAATATTGTTCTCAAAATTTCATTTTGAAATTTTGAAATTTGACTTTTTGAAAAAGTCAATTGTTGACTTTTGACCAAAAATCGACCGAAACCAAATTGTGTTTATAGTCTATTTCTACTAATTTCATCGTTAGGACTCAAATATCACGTTGGCGTCTCCAATTCAACTCAGAACTCAAATTCGATTTTAATAACATTCATCATTAATATTATAACTCACAATATTTAACAACCGGGTCGTTCGAGGAAAGAGGGGCTTTCGATGAGGATTTCTCCTTATTGCGTATGATTAGGTGACAAACCTCTCCTTGACAAAAACTTCTAGATATTGTCGATATTATAAATAATAATATGAATAACTTTGTCGTCTCAATTATTAATTTAATAATATATAAAATATTATCGAGATGATCTTTGTGACAATAATTGAATCAATAATATGAGAGATATGATGCATTAATTATTGTAGCAATAATTGAGTATAAGCGAGTGGCGTCTCACATAAGCATCGATAATCAATTACAGGTAATGCTACTTATACAACCACGGGTATTCTTTAATACTTTATCAATTTAACCATTTACTAAATAGAATAATAATTATAAAATTGAATACTTTCATTTCATAAAATTGAGGGTCTCACAATCTCCCCTCCTTATAAAATTTTGCCCTCGAAATTTACGTCGTACACAGTATTGAAGAGATGAGAATACCTTGCTTTCTTTACGATTATACCTTTAGGTTATATCCTCGTATCATGATTTTTCCATTGCTCATCTCACTGTATTTTAGATATCATTCTAGAATATATCTTCAAAACAAAGGTTAATTGACATATCACAAATTGTCGACTTATCGAGTAAAAATTTCGGCTTAGGTAAGTCACTCCATTAGCAAAGTATATTACTCGTCTCTCCCTCCTAGTTCTAGACTCATATCTCGCTTGACCATATCCTAAGCTCTTATACCATTTGTGATGCCCCAAAAAATAAGTCCACCACGACCCATTCACGAGTGCATGAGGATATCACTCTACAAAAATCAAATACAAACTTCATTTATATTTGTTGTTGATAAATAAGTGTGATCTGACAAGCAGATAAGTATGAGTTTTAATACAATATTATCTCCGTAGGCGATTATCCAAACTCAATTATTACAATGCCATATAAAATCTGACAAATATTTTAAGACCCCAAAGAAGAAGCGAGAAGATTACTATCGTATTCATTACAATGAGGTGCACTTTTGGCGCTTTCAAAAGTCGGGTTCTCATCACCTATTGTTGTTACAGCAAAATCAATTATTAAGTGGCGTATAAAATACAACACACACATCTTAGGTCCTCGATACAATTATCACATTGCATGTATTGCCATTTTATAATGTATTGAGAAATTTAAACAGATCTCAGGACCATCACACTATTTCCTGTTATCACTTGATAAAGAATATCGTGACTCTACTGAGATAATTTACATCATCAATAGCCTTCATCGGTAATAAATCGGAGATTTAGAACATATGGTAGATGATAAAACTTTTCAACCATAGTTGCGGTGAGCGAGAAATCCATTAGAAGAAGTCGAATAGACCATCGGATCTATTATCTTCTCCAGTGTTAAAAGTCCACGATAATGTTTTATCCACCATAACATCGATCGACAATTCATGTCCATAATCATATGAATAACTTATATTCATAATTGTGATTCTAAATTCTTTTCGCTACAGAGGCGAAGATAATTTTCATCACCTATCTTCACAGAAACATCAAAAATCATGGTTATACCAAATCACAATTCATGTTCATAATCATACTAATAAATTCATCTTTGCTTACTCGACCGAAGATATTCATTAACAATTCATCTTTTTACGCTACGGGGCGAAGACATACAAATTGTATTTTAGAAGAGTCAAGTAGAGCATGATATCTACTATCTTTTACAAATTAAAAAGCGTATAATCAATATTTTATCGCTCGGACTCAACAATAAATAATCGACATCATCGAATCATCCACCTTTCTGACGAGGATATTCATGTAATCATCGATAGTCGTAATTATCTTTGAATAATCCCTTGTTATAATCATACCAATAGCGTCCATCAATGCCTTTATGGGCGATGAGGACTTTTACCACATCATCTATAATATTACGGGTCATGATTATGCGAATGATCCACAAGTCATAATCATACCAATAATCGGTTCATACAGTTCATGTCTTTGCGTAAGCCGAAGATACTCATCTTGATTGATAGTTTATCTTTGCGCGTAAGCCAAAGATATACAATTGTAAAACCAATAATCAGCGATCCATCTTTGCCCAACGTAAAGCTAAAGATGACTTTCATCATAATATAAGCATGAGGATGATGATGATGATATAAGCATTAATCAAAGCGAAATCAAGGATAAATATTAAAGACTTTAAATTTATCTAAATATTATCAATCATAATAAACTCATAATCTAATATTATTAACATTATAACAATATTTTAATAACTTCTTAAACTTATAAACAATTTATTTCAATTGTTTACACTTTACCAAATAATGCATTTAATCATTCAAAAATGCCATACTTCATAAGATTTCATCATTAATGATCAAATCCTCGTCAAAATCTGCATATACCCTATATAAGATTCCCCGAGCCATAAAATCCTATTTTCTAATTTTGTTATTTCACATAACATATTTAATTCATTTACTCATAACTATTTCATTTTCATGAAAATACCAAATCAGTCCCAAAAATATTTCTTTTACGGGATTTAATAGAATATAGTCCCATATTGAACATATATTTTTCTAGAAATTTTAAAATTCATTTTACTATTTTTCATATGGCCAAAAGCTGCTTGAATATTTAGATATTTATCATAAAGCGTACTTTTGTCCAAAAAATTCCGAAATTACAGGGTATACTCTGTTATATACATATACTCCCAATAAAAAATTTCACCAAATTTTGGAGTTAACCACTGAGGAGTTATAAGTTTACTTTTAAAATAGTCTTTTCCCATAAAATCCATAACTTTTAATCTATACATCCAAAAATCGCCATCTTTGGACACAATATAGAAGACTCAACAAATTATCATTTCAAATTTTCCAGAATTTTTTGGGTTAGAAAAATTAAAAGCTGCAAATGGATTTTCACACTTACATGCGGTAATCCACGTCATGAATCATTTCCACAATTTAATAAGGAATGAATACAAAAGGATCATTCACCATGCATGCGAGTAATCTACATAGGCGGAGTTATTCCAACAGAATAATAAAGAATAGAATAACGAAGAATTCACCATGCATGTGATAGATCCTTACGAACGAGTTATTCCCGATAGAATAATAAAGAATGGAACTGTGGTCGTAAATGCGTGTCACTTTGCAGCGAGGATATTCGATAGAATAGCGAGGAATAGAACTAGATCGGCATAAATCGCCGCTAAGACAGGATATTCGGCGAATAATAAAGAATAACAGACGAGGTCATACGTAATCCACTTGAGACGGGATATTCCAGCGAGAATAATAATGAATGGAATAACAACCGAGAAATCACCGAGGCGTCACGATAAACCACCAGACGGAGTTATTCAGCCAAAATAATAAAGAATGGAACCAGAAGTCGTGAGTAATCCGCATATGATACAGAATATTCCAACAAAATAATAAAGAATGGAATAATACGAGAATTCACCAAGCATCACGATCGACGTTACGCCTGAAGACGGGGATATTCTAACGAATAATAAAGAATGGAATAACGGAAGAATTTCACCATGTATGCGGTACTTGGCAGACAGAGATTATTCCGACATAATAATAAAGAATGGAATAACAATAGAATTCACCAGCATGCGATGAGCCCATACAGACATGTTATTCAACGAGAATAATAAAGAATGGAATAACAACGAATTTCACCATGTATGCGGTGCCAGCATACAGGCGAGTTATTCAACATAATAATAAAGAATGGAATAATGAGAAGGAATTTCACCATGTATCTGATGATGGCGTATACGAGTTATTCAACAGAATAATAAAGAATGGAATAACAATAGCTCTCTTCATGAATCTGAAAGAAATAATATCCCTTACTATATAATAATATCCTTACCTCGGAGAAGAAAGGTGGATACTAGAATGGTGAAGTAGCGGACTTGACTTCTTCTTCTATCTCTATAGGTTCTTTCTCTATAATTTTTCTATAATAATTGCTCTTGTGAGACTTAGTGAATTGGTGAAAATAATGAAGGAATGAAGCTTCTATTTATAGGAAAATATAGTTTCCATAATTGCATTTTGGGGCTCGAAATATTACGGTATAATACCTTCATCTTTTTCTTCATTTTTAATTTAGTCTTGCAAGTATTATCAAACTTGCACCACCTCCCTAATAGTAAATAATGTGAATCAATAGTTAAATCATGTGAATCAATAGTTATAATCATGTGAAAATATGAATTCTGGTATAGTACATCCATCCTATACCTCCATTTTAACTTAGTCATGCAAGTATTATCAATCTTGCACCAACTCCCTAATAGTACAAGAATGTGAATCAATAGTACACACATGTGAACAAATAGTTATAATCATATGAATTAATAGCGATTAATTGCTCGTTTATCAGATTAATTACCGATTGGTCGATATAACCTCGAGACATCAATTATTATCGAAATAAATGTGGATTTTCACTAACACTAACAATATCAATCTGATGGAAATATTGTTCTCAAAATTTCATTTTGAAATTTCAAAAGTTTGACTTTTTCAAAAAAGTCAGCTTTGACATTAACTTTTTGACCAAAAAATCGACCCAAGAGTAAATTTTAGTTTATAGTCTATTTCTACTAATTTCATCGTTACGGACTCCAAATATCTCGTCCGCGTCTCCAAATTCAACTCACGAACTTCAATTAGATTTTTTAATAACATTCATCATTAATATTATAACTCACGATATATTTAACAAGCAGTCGTTCCCGGAAAGAGGGGGCTTTTAGATAAGGATTTCTCCTTATTGGCGCATGATTAGGTGACGAACCTCTCCTTAATGAGAACTTACAGACATTGTCGATATTGCAAATAATAATATGAATAACTTGTAGCCGTCTCGATTATTGATTTAATAATATATAAAATATTATACGGGATGATACTCGATGATAATTGAATCGATAATATAAGAGATATGATGCATCAAGTTATTGTAGCAATAATTGAGTATAATTAGTGACTTTGTAAGACCCCACTTTTTATAAATAAAGATGAATTTTTTATAAATATTATTTTTTGAATATTATGGAATAAATTTGATATAATGTTATAGTTGTGGGTAATATTTATAATTTTTTGCAAAGTAAGCAAAGTTGTTATAAAATATTCTTTTTGTCGAGGAATATTAAACGCGGCTGGCTCGATCATTAATTGGACCCCTAATGAGTATTATAAGTAGTTAAGCGACAAAATTATTTTTATATAAAAAATGGCGAGAGATATTCTAGTCCAAGCGATGAACTACGGTAGTAAAGTGCGATGTCTGGCGTGGTTGTATAGTAGCACCACGATATTGATTATTGATGCTTACGTGAGAAGTCAGCTCATTATGCTCAATTATTGCTTTCGATAATTCTTTGCATCATATCTCTTATATTGATTGATTATTGTCACGATCATGTCATCATGTAATATATGTTATAATATTAAATTATTAATTGAGGCGACAAGTTATAAATGATTAATAATTGTTGAAAGATTAAATATGTTGATTAAAAATAAAATGATTTGTGGTAATATTTATTCAATCCTTGATGTATATAAAAAAGTACATTATGAGGCGTTTGTGGTAAGTTTGATTTATTTTATGGGGGGGGCATATGTCATAAATCTAAAGTCCCTTTGTCGATAGTAATTACCTTTGTGAATAGTAATTACCATCCGTCCGATAGTTTCTACCTTACCGTCGATAGTAATTACCTTTGTGAATAGTAATTACCTTTGTGAATAGTAATTACCTTTGTCGATAGTATTTTACCTTCGTCGATAGTAATTACCTTCTTGATAATAATTACCCCTTTGCGAATAGTAGATTGTCCCTTGATATTACCGATAGTTAAGCGCCTCTTTGGTGTTCGAGAGTTAATTACCCCCTTCTTGAATAGTAGTTGTCTCTTCAATATTACCAAAGTCATTTTGACCCTTACGTTAAAACCAAGAGCCACCTCGGTTTTTCTATAAATAAAAGCTCATTTCCTTTATTATTTCTTACTGAATTCCTTTGAAACTGCAGAGAGAAACTATAGAGAGAAAAGAAGAAAAAGTATTTTGCTACTTCACTTTTCTAATATTGACTCTTCTAAGGTAGGGAATATTATTTGTTATACTTTATGGGGGGTGTTTTTTTTTATTCATGAAGAAGAACTTACATTATTCATGCTTTATTATTACTGTTGGAATAACCTTTGTAAAAAGTAACATACCCCTATACGTGACACATGTATATGCTGGAATACCTATACTTGGTGCGAAATCCTTATATTATTCCATTCTTATTTATTCTGTTGGAATAACACAGCTATCTCGCAATCCACATACTTGGTGACATTCTTCTGATATTTATTATTAAGTTGGGAACATACCATGCGTAGCTACGTCCGGACTGGTTAGTCTTTCTTTATTCTATCTTTTATTATTATTGGAATATCTGTCCCAATATGTCATTCATTATCGGACACGGTTGAAGTTTTATTAATACGTATTTATTATTACATTGGAATAACACATGCAATACAAAATACATGCTTGTCATGGTGATTTCTTTTGTTATTTAGATTCATTATTATACTCGGTTGGTTAAAATTTTGACATACTCCATGAATTTAGTGGAATATCCTTGATATTTTAAGCTTCATCGATATTTTTAATGAAAATATTTTTTACGAGCATTCTTGAATTTTTACTCTAAAAGCGTTATCTTGTTAACAATTTGGGCGTTATTAGTTCTCTGAATAAATTGAATTAAGTGAACTTATTTTATTGAATTATTATGTCATTGTCATCATCCTCATATTTATATTATATCTTTGGCTTACGTGCGTAGATGAACTTAGTATGATTATGACCGAAGGATCATTCAGTATATCGTAGCTTGATATAAATGATGTGGCAAAAAGTCCTCGATGACACCAGCAATCTCTGTTGATGGATAGTTTTGGTATGATTATGACTAGGGGTGATTACGGTATAGTCATGACCATTGATAATTTGATGAAAATCATGGCTAGTAGTAGTAGCAAGGATGATTAGATATTATGGTTTATTCATTAAAGCCCGAGTCTTAGTGATAAAATTGAAATTGAAGAAAACCTTTTAAAACCTAAAGATAGTAGACTTTATTTCTACTTGACTCTTTTAATGGATTACGCATATTCATTTGATTAAAAGCGGTTGTCTATTGTATTTTATCGGTTTAACATTGTTTGAAACTATTTGATAATTATTATACATTATCTTAGTTATAATATTTCTTCTTGGGTAATTGAGCTCACCCTTTCTTTCCTTTGTTCTCTTTTAGAAATGAGAATATAAATTTGAGACGAGTCCGAGGGAAGCGGTAGTGATGGTCACAGAAGATAGCATTA
>CM035158.1:66625850-66727684 GCA_020205615.1 Panax quinquefolius | reverse complement strand
AATCATTATCAATACCCGAAGTAGAACCTTGACTAAGAAAATTTATTTTAATCGTGAAGCAAATTTGTATTTATGGCTTAGAAACTTCTTAAGCTTCTTTGGTTTAGCCTCTGCAGAATCACTTCCTCATGATTTCTTTCGGTGTCGGGCTTATTGCGGTGGAAGCAAGCTCCCTTTGCTATCAAGTGATGTCGATTTTGTTCTTATTATCCTTTGTTTATCTTTTGTTCTTACCTTCTTTGAATCGTTCTTCTTTTTGGAAGATCCTTTGGCTACCTGATTAAGACTTGATCTTTCTTGGTTGGAAAGTGACTCTCGACATTTTCCAACATGTTAAGCCCAATCGGCGAAGTGATATCTAAGCTTTAATTCATATGAAAAATTCTGAACAATTAATGAAAGGAGGTCAGGGGTGATTGCGAGATCAGTACGCTAAACTCTCCGTCCGTGAGAAGGAAACTTTGGTTATCTAATTGATCGATCAATTGATTATATTAAGAACTTTTTATCGCGTACTATAGTGCGTTAGCGTTTCTGGATCCGGAAGGCTCATTAGAATATCGATATCTATCGATCCTGCTTTCTTAGCATCAACTACTTGGTGTGCGGGGAATATAGTAGGAGCATCCATAGTTTCATCGTCGCGTATTTGAAACTTTCATTCTTCGTAGATCTTGAGGCATGATGCATTGAGCCAGCTATGCATCATCTTGCCACTTTCAAAAGTAGTGATATGCTTCCCTCGGAAGCATTGTACGCAGCCATTCGAGGATAGGCGTATTAAGGACATAAGATAGCTTTTAGGCTATGAGAACTATTCTCAAATTCCTTAACCAATCAGTTTTAATTACGGTGCGATTAATTTAGCATCTAATATGCTTACGCGATGATTGGTAATTTTAGACATTGCAAAAGATTACGTAAATGAATTTATGATTAACAACGTTTTAACATACATTCTTTATTAATTACCGAAAATAAATTAGGTCTTGTTTTAAATTGGTATCTCCTTTTATTTTCTTTGAAACTATATTACCCTCCTTATATAGTTAAATCCTAATCTAATTAAAGATTTTGCTAGTGAGAATAAGGATCCCATTTTAAATGTATATATGGCCTTGTGGTGACACAACTATATATATAAATAAATAGGTAAACAACTTTTGTCGATTACATCAACTATCTGACTCCTTTTCTTTTTTGCCTCTTAGATTATTTTGATGATCAAGTGGTGGCACATCCAGAATCAAAATTATCCAGAAGTTAAATCGAACCCTAGCACTCCATATATTCAAAAAGAAAATATCATCCTTGTGGTGACACGACAAAACAATATTGTTCAATTTTCTTTATAAGCATCCAATGTGATAAATTAACATCTTAAATACTTAATACTTGCCTTGTGGTGACACAACAAGCTTCATATTAAATATTTAATACTCTATTAATTTTATCATGCTAGAAAGCGGCGTTCGATATTCAAATATCTTTGACGCTTGGGACTTAATATAAAAAATTGAGGGTTTGTTATTAATTTAATCTCGTCTTGTTTAAGCGCATTTATATATATATATAAAATCGCGTCGTATTAATGAACATCTGAAGCGTGTTTGCATAATATATAATATATATAGTATAAGCATGCACATATAGAATACTATATTCTGAATTGATTATGGACTTTTATTCTAGTTTGGTTCCTTCAGAGGCCACCAGAGTGAGCCAAAAGGTTGAACCACTGAGGGTGCGAGAAATAATATTTAAATATAACTATTACATTTAAACCAGGCTCCATTCTGAAATCTGGTCTTAATTAGCTCTCATTCGCTTCCTTGATCTCCAATTTTTCAAAATTAATTCTAACTATTCTATTACCGAAACTATTTAAAATAAATGAAACCTTGATCGTGATCGAGGGAAGTACATGGGAGGAGATAGAATTTACATTAAGAAAAATTAGAGAAGGCGAGTCTGCCGGACTAAATTAATAAAACCCATACATTACGTACATCGACTAAAATAAAATCCAATCGCGTTGAATGATGATAGTCCATAATCGATCCCATTTATTATCATAAATACATCACCATATACATCGATAAATAACATTAATCTCTACATGAATAATAAACATTTAATATATATATTGATATCATTTATTGGGCAAATTTAGTTAGTATAAAATCTATTTTGAATCAAAATAAACTCCTTTATTTTAATCAAATTTAAATCAAAATAAAAAACTATTTTATTTTAATTTGTCTAATTTTGAATAAAATAAACTATTTTATTTTAATCAAAATCTTTAATCAAAATAAACTCCTTTATTTTAATTAATTATGGAATCGATTCCATATAATAAAAAAAAATCTTTAATTAAAATAAACTCTTTTATTTTAATTAATTATGGAATCGAAATTCCATGTAAAAAAAAAAAATCTTTAATTAAAATAAACTCTTTTATTTTAATTAATTATGGAATCAATTCCATGTAAAAAAAATAAACTCAAGGTTATTTTTTCATTATTATGAAATTTTATTTTTGAATAATAACAAAATCTTATTCCATATTTAAATAAACTCTTTTATTTAAGGAAATACGGATTTTCTTTCTTATTCCAAAATAAACTCTTTTATTTTTGAATAATATGAAATCTATTTCATATCTAAATAAACTCCTTTATTTAAGGAAAGATCAATTTCAACTCCAATTAGTTATCATGGAATCCAATTCCAACCTAATTAGTTAGCATGAAATTCTAATTTTAAAATTAAAATAAACTCTCTTTTTTAAATATTAAAATAAACCTTTATTTTAAAATTAAAATAAACCTTTTTATTTTAAAATTAAAATAAACCTTTTATTTATAATATTATAATATTATAACATTTTAATTATAAATTATTAAAAATATATATATATATGTAATATATTATATATATATATATATTAATTAAACTAAAATATATATATATATATATATATAAATATATATATATATGTAATACTTATTAAATCCATTATATCCTCTCGTTTTAAAAAAAAATGTACTTCCCTTTTTTTTTTTTTAAATTAAATCACTTAGATCTTACTCGTACCTTCTTTTTTTTTTTTTTTTCATTTGAAACTATATCACTAAGCATTCTGAAATAAAGATTAATCAAGGAATAAATCAAAATTTCATATAATGCATTATTATCCATGCATATATATAGTTTGATAATTTATATATAGCATTAAACCTGAACCGAGATGTTTTTTTTTTTTTTTTATTAAATTTTATCTGATAAAATTATGCCCAATTAAATTATTACAAACACGTATCAATATACATATCAAATTAAAATAATTAATAATTAGCATAAGGTTTGGCTCGATGCCCTTTATTAGGTTTGTAATATTCATGAAAGCTTGATCAAATTGCAAAAATAATGCGGGCGTGGTAAAATCGAGTTTAAAAAATTTACAAACCGTATACACGGATCACCCTTTATGCATAATTATTAATTAAGCGAAAAGATAAGAATAAAAATACATACCACTTGAAGATCGAGCTTCCTCAGTGCAAGTTCACGCTCGAATCCTTTCGCGTTGATCTTGAATCCATGGGTTTGGTTCCTTCTTTGATCGGCGTTAGCCGAATGTTTGGCCTCTGGGGTGATCCACTGAGGAAGAAGAAAATTGAAGAAGATGGGTGTTTGGCTAAACCTGGTTTTTCTATCTCTACTATAGAAAAGGCGTACTCTCCAACAACTTGGAATTATTACGTGATGTTTTTAAATATCGACAACCCATACCACGTATAAGACTCCTCTTATTTATAGATGTAGGCGCCACCTTAACAATTAAGGAATTGGGTTTTATTTAATTAATTAATTCTTTTAATTAATTAAGCTCCCTAATCTTATTAGGGATAATTAATTAAACTCCTTTAACTAATTTTCCTTCCTAATCGATTAGGAATAAATGAAATACTTATATTAAATTAATTCCTAAACTCTTTTAGAAATTAAAATAATAATAATTGTAATAATATTAATAAGACTCTCTTATTAATTTATATTTAATATTTCTAAAATATTAAATAATAAATATTAAGCTTATTTAATTTGATTCTATCACCATAGATTAAATTAAATATACATAACTATATTATTACGATTATGCCATTAACTTCTTAAATAATTATTCTTCCTTTTATGGTGTGACCCTTTAGGTTCTCCATATTAAACCGGTTGTGAATAAATCAATTAGAACAATTCTAATCTTATTTAAATAAATAAATTAAACAATTAATTTATTTAAATAAATAATATTTATTCTGATAATAGGGATAAGCCTCCCTAGCGATCAACGCGACTTTCCGGATAATATAGATTTCAACATTAATCATAAAAGAACCTTTGAATAAATAGTTACCAAATGCAATTCAATCCTTCACCATATGATGTCCCAATTAAATATAAGACATGGAATTACTGTCAAGTCTTATTTTATTTAATTATATGTATTTCGATCCTTAAATGCACAACTCAAATAATGCAAATTAGAAACTCCTTTCTAATTTCATTACGCCTTGGACAAGGACTCTTGGGTTGTCATTTATCGAATCACATAGGACATTCTCTTCTTTTATTAGAAGTGGTAGATTCTTTATTGATCATACATTATCTCCATGTCTGACTTATTATACCCAAGCATACCCTTTGATATACCCTAAGGGTCTTAAGGAATAAGTCAAAGTATAACTCATCATACACAAGATACTATGATGATCTCAAGTCCAAGGATCACTTGTCTACTATCATTACACTGAGAATTCCTATTGACAGGCAAATAAAACTCCATTAGGTATTCCTTAGCGAGTCAATGTTCAATGAACTTATTCTCTAATAAGCACCTACATTACTTGCTTTAGTGTCTCCACACAAATGATAATGAGATCAATCATCCTCATCCAATGAAAGAAGAACGTATGTACCAATCTATCCCATTCACTAATCCCCGATTTAGTAATCCAATGATTGGGAACTATTTTAGTTTTAAGCTTTCTAAAATTTAGATCTCATCGTAATGATCATCATCATTATTCTAAAAGCATTGCTTAAAACTATGGGTTTATCACATATTATAAAAGCAAAGATCATGTAGATAATTAAAATCCTTTAATAAATTAATACTTTTATTTGATAAATGAATAAGATTATTTACAAAGTATACGCTTTATCATCAAACATGATCGAAGTTTCAGTGCATACTACTTTCAAAGATCATCTGTGATAATATGTTATATTATTAATCGAGACTTGCGACATGTTATAAATGATTAATAATTGTTGAAAGATTAAAATATGTGTTGATTAAAATAAAATGATTTGTGGTAATATTTATTCAATCCTTCGATGTATATAAAGATTCTTGTTATGAGACATTTGTGGTAAGTTTGATTATTTTATGGGGGGCCCATATGTCATCATCTAAGAGTCTCTTCACAATAGTAATTACCTTCACAATAGTAATTACCTTTGTGAATAGTAATTACATTCGTCACAATAGTAATTATCTTCGCTAATAGTAATTACCTTCACAATAGTAATTACCTTTGTGAATAGTAATTATCTTCGGCTCGATAGTAATTACCTTCACAATAAGTAATTACCTTTGTGAATAGTAATTATCTTCGCCAATAGTAATTACCTTCGCCAATAGTAATTACCTTTGTGAATAGTAATTACCTTCGCCAATAGTAATTACCTTTACCAAAAGGCCGAACCACTTGTCGCTTCACATTACAAAAGGCCGAACCACTTGTCGCTTCACATTACAATCGCCAAGCCACTCGCTTTTCACACATGGCGGGTGCTAAGCTAGAAATCTTCTATAAATAGAGGCCTAGTGCTTCATTATATTTCACTTAATTCACCGAAACTCTAGAAGAGAAACTATAGAGAGAAAGAAAGAAAAGTATTCTCGCTACTTCACACCTTCGCCAATATTCGGTTCTTCTAAGGTAGGAATATTATTTGTTGTCAGACCTGTAGGGTGTTATTCTTTCTTATTCATGAAGAGAATTGTTGTTATTCCATTGCTTATTATTCATTTGGAATAACTCAGAAAAAGTGGTATACCCTATACATAACTTTGTATACGCCAGTACCCTATACTTGGTGAAACTTTATATTATTCCATTCTTATTTATTCTTGGAATAACCTATATACTGTGGAATCCCCTATACTTGGTGATCTCTTTCTATTATTCCATTCTTTATTATTCTCATTTGGAATATCATGTCATGTGTTTTACACCTTGACCGGTTCCATTGTTTATTATTCAAAGATTTATTATTATGTCGGATCATCTTGTCGGTGTGAATTTCACCGACCGTTCCGTTATTATTATTCTTACATTGGAATAACTCGTTCTATGCGAAGCACCGCATGCGTGGTGATTTCTTTTGTTATTCCATTCTTTATTATACTCAAATTGGTTAAATCTTTGACTTTCTATACTCCATGAAATTAGTGGAATATCCTTGATATTTAAGGCTTCATCCAAAGATCTTTTCATGGAAATATTCTTCCGATCATTCTTGATTTTTACTTCTACAAAACAAAGATCATTTTGACAATTTGGACGTTAATAATTCCTGGATAAAATAATTCTTGAACTTGTTTTATTGAATTATTATGTCATTGTCATCATCCTCATGTTATATTATGTTATCTTCGACTACGTGTATAGATGAACTTAGTATGATTATGACCAGGATCATTCTTGGTATAATCATGGCTTGTTATAAATGATGTGATAAAAGTCCTCGCTGGCTTCGTAATGCAATGCGTGATGGATAATTTTTGGTATGATTATGACTGTGGGTGATTCGGTATAGTAGTGACCATCGATAATTTGATGAAAATCCTTGGCCGTGGTGCGGTGGATGATTAGATATTGTGGTTTATTCATTAAACCGAGTCTTAGTGATAAAAATTGATGAAAAAACATTTTAAAACCTAAAAGATAGTAGACTTTATTTTCTACTTGACTTTTTTAATGGATCGCGATATTCCACCGCAGCTTAAACCGGTTGTCTATTGTATTTTATCGGTTTAACATCCTTGTTGAAGGCTAATGATAATTTATTCCGCATTATCTTAGTCATAATATTTCTTCTTGGGCTAGTTTCGAGCTCACCCTTTCTTTCACCGTGTTCTCTTCGTGAAATGAGAATATAGGTAGGACGAAGCTCGGGAACCAGAGTAATGGTCCAGAGGAGGATAAGATTAGTAGTCCTCACTATTCCAGTGAAATAGTGTGATAATAATTGTAATGGGACTCCTTTTGAGTATGGATATTGTCTCTAAATGACAATATTCCTATTAGAACTCTCGCTTATGTATTGTCAGATGTTACACGCACGATGTATAATTAAGTTTGTATTTGAATTTATGTACCATGTAAGTGGCGACCCAAGATGGGTGACGATACCTAATTTTGGGGCGCCACAGCTTGGTATCGAGCTTAGGGATACGATCCCCGGCCGAGATGTGAGATAAGAACTAGGGAGGGAGAGACGGGAATTCCTTCGCTAGTATGACCTACCTAAATTTATTTGGTATTTAATTGGTTCTTAGGAGATAGGGATAATATTCGATATATTAATTAACCCTTTTGCTTCCTGCACAATTCCTTTTCGTGTAATAAGAGTGTAGCTAGGTCGAGCTGGGAATAACAAAGGAATAGAACCAAGGGTTATCATTTAGTAGTTATATTTGGTGAATCAACTAAGGTGAGGTGAACCCAACGCTGAAGAGTGTTTTGCCACTATCATACAAGATGTCTAAATGACATACAACCTCGTGTCATCATAAGACGTATTAGGCTCATCCACTTGCCGAGTATATTTACGAGCACTACCTATATGATCTTGGTGTTTGTTTGAAGTATAATTCTCAATTTGAGACAAAGGAGATAATGATAAATCAAGAGAAGACTCACCATCGGGAAGAATATGATAGTAATCTTCTCATTTTTCTTTTGGGGTCTATTGGGTAAACCAAGGATAATTTCGTGGCCATATGATATCTATCACAACCTGAAGCATGGCCTCCCATGTACGAAGGTTTCCTTGAGCACTTCCCAAATATTCTAATTTCTAAAACAGCTTTTGACTATACATTTATGTAAGGTGTCATTGTGACGTGCTATCCAAAGTCGGGATGAAAGTCACAGCTTGGTATCAATGTAACGTACTATCCAAGTCTTGGATAAGAGTAGTAGTTTTGAATGATATTTCTATCATTAATAAATTTCTCGACGTATTCTTGAAGATTTCCTAGCCTACCCTAGAGCGTGAAATCGAATTTTGTATCAATTCCCCAATACAAAACCCATTTCTTAAACCTCAAATATTTCTTCAACTAAAATGAACAGCTTTACGTGGTTTATGATGAAAGTCATAATAAAAGTATTGGACTAATGAAAATCATGGGTATACGTGGTATTAATAAGTTTTATGATGAGTTATGTGAAAACATGAAAGTTTCTTAGAAATCACAAAAGAGTTGAAAATCGATTTTTGGTGAAAAACGTAATACGAAATTCAATTGACCATATCTCCTATTATATTTTGAATTTTTGAGTGTGGTCAAGTCCTAGAGTTAGATCTATGAGTTACCTAACTAATCCAAGTGGAATTACTGGAAAAGGTGTTGTAGATTTTTGTGTGGACTGATTTTAGCAAAGGAGTGCAAAGCTGCAAAAAACCGAAAAAGTCGCGCCATGATTTTAGAGGGCTGTTTCGGCCACTTAAATTATGAGAAAAATTCTGGCCTTTTGGGAAATGAAGGTATATGGTATAAAGTACCTCCTGTCCAAAAATGAGCTCATTCGACTTAAAATGAGCAAGTTATGACTATTTCAATATTTAGGTTTTTCCGATTTAAAAATGCTATAACCGGAGTTCTATAACTCCATGACCATGAAATTTAAACTGGAAGCTCACGTTAACATGTGTAAGGTCTTGCCAAGATTTGGGAATTTTTGGAGTTAAACTTGAGGTAGCTAATTTCTTAAGGAATTAATTAGAAATTAATTTTTGAAAAATAGTAAATGAATTTTAAAAAATTCCAGAAAAATATATTTTTATTATGGGACTATATTATGCTAAAACCCAGAAAAAGAAATATTTTTGGGACTGATTTGGTATTTTCATGAAAATAGTTTAGTTACTTAACATATGAGTTAAATATGTTATGTGAAGTAACAAAGTTGAAAATAGGATTTTATGGCTGAGAATCCTATATAGTAATATATGCATATTTTTTTGATGAGGGATTTGATAATTGGTGATGATATCTTATGAGTATGGCATTTTGGATGATTAAATGCATTATATGATATAAAGAAATAATCGAGATAAATTGTTTATAAATTTAAGAAGTGATTAAAATATTGTTATAATATTAATGATATTAGATTATGAGATTATTAAGTGATTGATAACATGTGGATATTCTTGAATCCTGGATAAATTATATTATAAATGTTTAATATTTAACCTTTTTCTCATTCGATTGATTCTTTATATCGTTATCCTCATGTTTATATTATGTTGAAAGTCATCTCATGGCCTCAGAAAGGCATAGATGGACTTGGTATGATTATGACTTGTGGATTGTTTCTATAATCATAACAAAGAATTGAAAACACGATTATCTTCGGGTCAGTAGTGTACGGATAATTTGTGGTCGTGATACTAATGAATACACGATTATCTTCGGGCCGTAGTGCATGGATAATTTGTGGTCGTGATAATTGATGAATACACGATCATCTTCGGTCAGTAGTAGACTTGGTATGATTACGACCAAGGATTATTCGGTATAATCATGACCGTAATGAAAACATGAATATCCTCGCCGCTGGTGCATGGATAATTCGTGGTCGTGATACTATTAAGTCAAGGCTCAAAGATTATTGGTTTTATAAGCTTGTATATCTTTGCCTGTAGTGCAAAAGATGAATTGTAAATAAATATCTTCGGGCGGATTGCAAAGATGAATTTAATGTTACCAACAATAAAGGTATTCAAGGTATCCTCACCTCTTTATCATACTGTGTATCGCACCCTAATTTCGAGGCTGAAATTCCATAAGGAGGGAGATTGTGAGACGCCGTGATTTTATCAATAAAGATTTAAATTTTGTCGAAATAATTTTTAATATTATGGTGTGAATTTAAGATAATATTATAGTTGTGGGTAGTATTTATAAATTTTGCAAAGTATGCAAGTTGTTATAAAATATTCGTTTGCCTGGGGAATATTCTTTTTGTTTAGAATATTCGCATTTAACTACCAATCATTGGTGGACCCCACAACCAAGTATTGTCGTAGTTAGAAAATGACAAAATTATCTTTCTATAAAAATAACTACAGAGGTGTTACCGTTAAAACCGCTGAACTACCCGTGAGTAAAAGTACAAAGAGTACGCGTAGTTGATAAGAGTAGCACACGATATTGATTATTAATGCTTACGTGAGAAGTCACCAACCTATGCTCAATTATTAACTACATGAATTGCCGCATCATATCTCTTATATTATTGATTCAATTATTGTCACAGAAGATCATCTCGTATAAGATGTTATATTATTAATCGAGACGACAAGTTATAAATGATTAATAATTGTTGAAAGATTAAAATATGTGTTAATTAAAAATAAAATGATTTGTGGTAATATTTATTCAATTCTTGATGTATATAAAGAGTCTGTTATGAGACATTTGTGGTAAGTTTGATTATTTTATGGGGGCCCATATGTCATCATCTAAGAGTCTCTTCACAATAATAGTAATTACCTTCGCACAATAGTAATTACCTTTGTGAATAGTAATTACCTTCATCAATAGTAATTATCTTCGCCAATAGTAATTACCTTCACAATAGTAATTACCTTTGTGAATAGTAATTATCTTCGCCAATAGTAATTACCTTCGTCAATAGTAATTACCTTTGTGAATAGTAATTATCTTCGCCAATAAGAATTACCTTCATCAATAGTAATTACCTTTTGTGAATAGTAATTACCTTCACAATAGTAATTACCTTTACCAGCGTCGAACCACTTGTCGCTTCACATTACAAAAGCGCCAAATCACTTGTCGTTTCACATTACGCGCCGAACCACTTGTCGCTTCACATTACAGACGCCTAACCACTTGTCGCTTCACATTACAAATAAGCCGCTTCCACTTGCCTTTTCACACGGCAAAAGTGCTAAGCTTAGAAATCTTCTATAAATAGAGGCCTATCGCTTCATTATTTTCATGAATTCACCAAACTCTAGAGAGAGAAACTATAGAGAGAAAGAAGAAAAGTATTCTGCTACTTCACCTTGCCAATATTCAGCTTCTTCTAAGGTAGGGAATATTATTTGTTGTACCTGTAAAGGGTGTTATTCTTTCTTATTCATGAAGAGAACTGTTGTTATTCCATTGCTTATTATTCTCGCTGAATAACTCAGTAAAAGTGGTATACCCTATACATAACCTCAGATAATGCAGATACCCTATACTTGGTGAAATCCTTATATTATTCCATTCTTATTTATTCTGTTGGAATAACTCAGATAATGATCGGAATCCCCTATACTTGGTGATCTCCTTCATTATTCCATTCTTTATTATTCTGCTGAATATCCTCGTCACAATGTGTTTTACAATCGGACTGGTTCCATTGTTTATTATTCAAGATTTATTATTCTCGTTGATCATCTTGTCGCCGTGAATTTCACCCCACTTGGTTCCGTTATTATTATTCTCGTTGAATAACTGCATCATGCTGAGTACCGCATGCATGGTGATTTCTTTTGTTATTCCATTCTTTATTATACTCAATAAGTTAAATCTTTGACTTCTATACTCCATGAAATTAGTGGAATATTCTTGATATTTGCGCTTCATCCAAAGATCTTTTCATGGAAATATTCTTCCGATCATTCTTGAATTTTACTCTACAAAACAAAGATCATTTTGACAATTTGGACGTTAATAATTCCTCGGATAAAATAATTCTTGAACTTGTTTTATTGAATTATTATGTCATCACATCATCATCCTCATGTTATATTATGTTATCTTCTTGCTTACGTGTATAGATGAACTTAGTATGATTATGACCAGGATCATTCTTGGTATAATCATGGCTTGTTACAAATGATGTGATAAAAGTCCTCGGTGGCTCGTAATGCAGTTGATGAATAATTTTGGTATGATTATGACCAGGGGTGATTCGGATAGTCATGACCATCGATAATTTGATGAAAATCCTCGATCGTGGGTACGTGGATGATTAGATATTGTGGTTTATTCATTAAACCGAGTCTTAGTGATAAAATTGATGAAAACCTTTTAAAACCTAAAAGATAGTAGACTTTATTTTCTACTGACTCTTTTAATGGATCGTATATTCCACCGCAGCTTAAACTAGTTGTCTATTGTATTTTATCGCTTTAACATCACAAGGCTAATGATAATTTATTCGCATTATCTTAGTCATAATATTTCTTACCGGGCTAGTTGAGCTCACCCTTTCTTTCACCGCTCTCTTCAGTGAAATGAGAATATAGTCGGGACTAGCCTGGGAACGGAGTAATGGTCCGCAGGATAAGCATTAGTAGTCCTCACTATTCCGTGAAATAGTGTGATAATAATTGTAATGAGGACTCGAGTATGGATATTGTCTAAATGACAATATTCCTATTAGAACTCTTAGTTTATGTATTGTCGTATGTAACACGGACGTATGTATAATTAAGTTTGTATTTGAATTTATGTACCATGTAAGTGGCGCACCCAAGATGGGTGACGATACCTAATTTTGGGGCGCCAAATGTGATGTCGTATCGAAGAAAAAATTAGAGATATCTACGGTGAGTGAAGAACTAATAATCGCACTTTTGCTAGAGCTAGTCGAGGTAACAAATGAGAGTGAGGAAGAAGAGGAAGAAGAAGAACATGAAGAGAATTTATTAGAAGAATTTTATGATCAAAATTTAGAATTACAAAATCGTATTCATGAGTTGTGTAAGAGTAGTCAAGAACTAGAGGTGGTCGTGGAGCAAAGGGATGCAACAATTCAAAATTGTGTTACCCGATGTGCGATGCTTGAATGTAAGCACTCTTTGGCAAAGTATAAGATATTAGAGTCGAATCGAGAATGCAATGATCAAGGTTTTGATGAAAGAAGAAGCAAATGAACGAATGAGAATAGATGATGCAATGGGTAAAAGCAAGACGACGCGCTTATATTGTAGAAAAGACGCCCCGATCTAATAAGGCCAAAATAGATGAAATGGATTTTGCTTTTGACAAGAATTGGGAGAATCCAACATCAATTTGGAATTACCCTATGCGTAATGGTCAACCCCAATTCGATATGGATCGGAGAGTAATGATTCAAATCATGGATCGTGAATGTATGGCAATTAAGGGTGGAATGAACTCTATAGCAAATTTAAGTCCAACTGGTATGGTGACGCCAAAAGGATGTCCTGCATAAGTCAAACTCCCTTGAGTTTAAGGAGAGCGCGTTTATCGAGGAACCCGAATGAAGTTATCACAAATAAGTTAATCATAAACTTTTATGGAAGTCTATACCTTATTCGATACCGGCTTCTACCCACTCTTTATTTCACCTAGTATGCGCTCAATGTTTGAACTTGGCTCTTTTATCCGTTGAAACTCGTTAGAGAAACATTCGTTACCTCCACTATTTATAAATCTTGTAATTCAAATCGACACTTTGAAGTTACTCCGTCGATCTTATTTCTTTGAAAATACTTGCATTTGATGTGATTTAGGATTGATCGGTTAACTACTCATCATGCTAAAATCGATTATTTTCAGAAGGTTGTTAGCTTTCATATTCCTAACCAACCTGTTATGTGAATTCAAGAAACCAAACCACTAAAGTTAATCATTGTCATATCGTCATAAGTAAAGAGCCCCGAGCCTTTCGCTAATGACTTCCAAGTCTTGAAATACAATCAATCTAGAATATCCGTAGGGGACGCCGTGAATAACGATGGCAAGTCGATAGATATCAATGTGACGTGTTATCCAAGTCTTGGATGAGGGTCACATTTTTGAATGATATTTCTATTGTTAATAAATTTCCGGCGATTCTTGAAGACTTCTAGCCTAACCCTAGAGCGTGAAATCGAATTTTGTATTTACCCCGTCAGAAAAACTCACTTCTAAAACCCTCAAATATTTCTTCAACTAAATGAACGTAATACGCGCCTAAAGGCGCTTGGCTCGAGTCAAGTAAAGATTATGATCATACCATCCAATACCATCCTGGAAAAGCGAATGTGGTAGCTGACGCATTGAGTAGAAGAACGATGCGCTTACGAAAAGCGATGTTGTTAACACAAAAACCCATTTCGTATAACTTACAAATGATGAAGATAGAGTTAAAGACTCTAGGGACCCATGTGAAGATAACAAATATATGAGTAGAATCGACTTTAATCGATAAAGTTAAAGCCGCTCAATCTACACACCCGAATCTGATGAATGTGAAGAAGAAGGTTCAAGAAGGCGTTATCTCAACCCTCGATTTAATTGGCCCATTTGAAATCCTCGATCGAGTAGGAACTGTGGCCTATAGACTCGTTTTACCGCCAAGTATGTCGCGTGTTCATAACGTTTTTCACATATCTATGTTACGAAATATGTGAAAGACCAACCACATTATCAATTAGAAACCGCATTTGAGATAGAGGAAGATTTAACATATGAAGAGGTACCTATTAAAATCTTGGATAAGAAGGATCATATTCTACGCCTAAGGTTATACCTCAAGTCAAAGTTTTGTGGAGAAACCACGATGTGAAAGAAATGACCTGGGAGTTAGAATCTGAGATGAAGTCAAGATATCCTCACCTCTTCGATATACCAGGTACGTACCCTAATTTCAAGGACAAAATTTCATAAGAAGGGAGGTTGTCGAACTTCAACTTTTATGAATAAAGAATAATTTTCTCGAAATATATTTTTGAATATTATGGTGGGATTTGATATAATGTTATAGTTGTGGATAATATTTACAAATTTTGCAAAGTAAGCAAGTGGTTATATAATATTCTATTGGCTCAGAATATTCATTTTAACAGGGGGATATTTGTATATGACGACACAATCATTAAGTGGACCCATTAACTAAGTATCATCGTAGTTAGAAACGCATGTAATTATCATTTTATAAAAATAACTAGCAGTAGTGTTACCGTTAAAACTATTGAACTACTTTCTAGTAAAAGTACAAAGAATACACGTGGTTGCATAGTAGCACGATATTGGTTATTGATGCTTACGTTGAGAAGTCACTCGCTTATACTCAATTATTGCTACATTAATTGCTGCATCATATCTCTAATATTATTGATTCGATTATTTCATAGTATCATTTGCATAATATGTTATATTATTAAATCAATAATTGAGACGACAAAAAGTTATATAGTCTCCCTCGGGCGCGTAATTAGTGACCAAACCTCTCTTTGATAGAACTTAGACATAGTCATATTGCAAATAATAATATGAATAACTTTGTCGTCTCAATTATCGATTTAATAATATATAAAATATTATGCGATGATAATCGTGATAATAATTGAATCAATAATACGAGAGATATGATGCAACAATTATCAGTAGTAATAATCGAGTATAACCGAGTGACTTCTCACATAAACATCAATAATCAATACCGCAGACTACTATGCAACCACATGCCAGACATCGCATTTTATCAATTTAACCATTTACTAAATATAATAATAATTATAAAATTGAATACTTTCATTTCATAAAATTCGGTCTCACAATCTCCCTCCTTATGAAATTTCGCCTTGAAATTTTACGTGACGTATTCTAGTATTCAAAAGATGAGAATACCTTGCTTTCTTTCGAATCAGACCTTCCTCAAGTTATATCCTCTCAGATCATGATTTTTCCATTGCTCATCTCCCGTATTTCAGATATCATTCTAGAATATATCTTCAAACAAAGATTAATTGACATATCACAAATTGTCAACTTATCAAGTAAAATTTCTATTAGTAAATCACACACTTAATAAGTATATTACTCGCCTCTCCCTCCTAGTTCTAGACTCATATCTCCGCCAAATGAATTATATCCCTAAGCTCTTATACCATTTATGACGCCCCCAAAGGGTCCACACGACCCATTCCGAGTCGCCAGATATCACTCTATAAAATCAAATACAAATTTCATTTATATTAATCATTGAATCTGTCGCAAGCAGAGTACGACAACAGTATAAGCTATGAAGTTTTAATATAATATTGTCTCAAGTAGACAAGATCCAAACTCAAATTGTTACAATGCCATATAAAATACAAAGAAAGAACTATTTTAAGACCCCAAAGAAGAACGAGAAGATTACTATCATATTCATTCTAATGAGGTGCACTTTTCGACGCTTTTCAAAGCTCTGGTTCTCATCACCATATTGTTGTTCACCAAAATCAATTATTAAGTGACGATAAAATACGGCCACACACATCTTAGGTCCTCAATACAATTATCTGTTGCATGTCATTGTTGCTCGATTTCGCAACCGAAAAACACGTGCAAGTATACGCGGTCTAAACAAGTAATATAAGAAAGTAGAGTGTTGAACCCACGAGGACAAAAAATTAACGGAAACAAATACTAAGGGAAAGTCACTACTAAACTTATCTAAACGATTGAAAGTAATGGTTGGTTAAGCTATTTCAATAAGTAAATTAATTAAGAGAATTTGGTTGTGCTAGGAAGGTAAGATAGATTACAACTCCCTAATGCTTCGCTTTAATCTTCTAACTCTCCGCAATACAAACTAATCAAGGAATGGTCTCTATTATAGAACAAAATTAGGCATAAACTTCTGTTAAAGGTCATATGCACATCCCTAACAAGCTAGAACACCATATGTCTATGGGTGAAACTCACTGGGTCGAGGTCATTAAGCACATTTCCAAGGTTGCACAAGGCAAATAAGGATATGTCTATCCTATTGGCACATTAAGCCCACATTCAAATGACAAGGGCATAACAGGTGTTGTTGCATTAAAAGATAGACAGTAATATCCATTTATCAATTTCCATTACTATCATTACAAATTTCTTTATCAAGAAATCAGACAATATAAGAAAAATACAACAACCCATTCCAAAATGCTTCATTATATAAAACGAGAGAGAAAGCCGATTAAGCTATTCAAAAGGTTACATTGCAATCCTAAAAAATGAAGTTAATTCATAACTATGGGACTAACACAAATTTTTTACTGCACTATCCATTATCAGACAAATACAATAAATAGAATATTTGAACTAAGAAAAACCCCCAGAACGGTTATCTTCGCCAAATATTCTCTTCAAGGCTCCAAATTAAAAATGTGGAGAGCAAGATCTTCCCTTTCCTTTAAGCTCCTTCCTTCTCTCTCTATCTATTTTCCGTATGAATAATGTGTGTGTCTCAAAGTCACCGCTCCTTCCTTATAACATGTTTTCCCTCTTTCGCCAGTCAAATAAAGGACTTGATTGTCTAGAACCGGAGGTGGCACATGCCAGCCACCACGTATTGAGTGGCGCCACGGTGCCACATGAGAAATCGACGCTGAGTTTCAGGCCGCAAATATGAGCCAAGAGAGGGAGGCGTTGGCATACACGCTTACGCTACCACGGGGCATGGCGCTACTATATGCCCATTAAACTCCTGGCTTCAGGCAAGGCCGAAAGAAAAAAAAAATGACTATTTTGCCCTTATAAAGCTGCAAAAACACTGTGAAGCTCTACAATGCAACCATTAAACACAATAACACTATATTTCTATAAAACTACATAAAAAACTACTAATTCAGGCAAGCATTTAAGTCATAAAGTATCTGATTTGCGGGTTTAAATCCCACTCATCAGTCATGCCGTTTTATAATGTATTGAGAAACTTCGACAGTCTCGGACCATCACACTATTTCCCTGTTATCCCTGCTCAACCCAGCTACACTCTTATTACCTGAAAGGAATTGTGAAGCAAAAAGGGTGAGCACAACTAGTCCAGTAAAGAATATCATGACTAAAGATAATTTACATCATCAATAGCCTTCATCAGTAATAAATCGTAGATTTAGAACATATGGTAGATGATAAAACTTTTCAACCATAGTTGCGCAGTGAATGAGCAATCCATTAGAAGAGTCAAATAGACCATCGATCTATTATCTTCTCCATGTTAAAAGTCCACCAATAATGTTTTATCCTCAGAACATCAATCAACAATTCCTCGTCCACAATCATATGAATAACTCATATTCATAATTGTGATTCTAAATTCCTTTTTCGCACCCGTGATCGAAGATAATTTTCATCACTTATCTTCACCAAACATCAAAATCATGGTTATACCAAATAACAATTCCTGCTCATAATCATATTAATAAATTCATCTTTGCACTACGACCAAAGATATTCATTAACAATTCATCTTTGCACTACAGGCCAAAGACATACAACTGTATTTTAGAAGAGTCAAGTAGAGCATGATATCTACTATCTTTTACGAATTAAAAGTGTATAATCAATATTTTATCGATGAGACTCAGCTTAATAAATAATCCACATCATCGAATCATCCATGCACTACGGCCAAGGATATTCATGTAATCATCAACTGTGACGCCCCCAAAATAGGTATACATCACCCATTCTGAGTCGCCAAATACATGGTACAGAAAAACAACTACAACTTTATTAATACAATTGTCATGCAAAATACGACAACACATAATGTGAGTTTAAATACAATATTATTTTCTAGACAATATCCACACCCAAATAAAGTCCTCATTACAATTATTGATGCACTATTTTACAAAATAGTGAGGACTACTAAAACAGCTATCTTGAATCATCGCTCCATACCCCGGCTAGTCCCTGCTTAATTCTCACCTCCTGAGAAGAAAAATGGAACAAAAAGGAAAAGGGTGAGCTCAACTAGCTCAGTAAAGAACATTATGACTAAGATAATATACAACAAATTATCCTTAGTCTTCAACAGGGAAAAATCTGATAGAATATAATCGACAACAAGTTTTAGATCAACAACTGCAGCGGAAATAATAATTCATTAGAAGAGTTAAGTAGAGAATGAAATCTACTACCATCTATGAATTTAAAAGTCCATCATCAATATTTTATCCCTGTAACATCAATCAATATACATCTTTGCACTACGGGCCAAAGATATTCATTTGTATCACAAGTTGGTCATGTTCATCTCATCACCTGTTCATCTTTTCACTACAGGTCAAAGATATTCATCAGGTAATCATTCATCTTTGCACTATAGGCCAAAGATATTCATCAAGTACCACCATTAAGGACTGAGGATGATGAAAAATATTTTAGAGAACGAATCCAGTAAGACAGAAGGACAAATATTAGGGATTCAGATTTTATTATCCAGATTCAATAATACTCCATAATAACCAAGTGTGAAGTAGAATTCAAAAATAAAGATCAAAACATGGAAACAATCAAAGATAGTAACCATAAAAGACATCTGGGATGAAAAAGAGAAAATTTCATTTTTCGGTGAATAGTGTCGTATTCGTGAATAGTGTCGTATACGTGAATAGTAACCCCGACATAAAAGATCCAAATTTGATTAAAAAGTTCAAACCAATATTTCGGCATAATGATATTGAAGAAAATAATATCATTTAAGAAGAAAATAACATCCCTTACCTCAAAGAATTAGTACTTTAAATGAAAGGCTCAAGTGATGTTTGAATGAAACTTGTAATCGAATAAAGAACTCTCAAAGTATCTAAATACTCACAAAATACCGATAATATAGAGAGAGAAAGAGAGAAAGCTTATGTTTCTCGTGTGATTTTCAATTCTAACTTAGCCCTCTATTTATAGAAAATATTAAACTTGTTGGCATCGACTTGACCACTACTGATGGCTTTACCTTTCTACTATTGCCACCCACCACATTTGAAATAAAATTCAGCACATTTCTTCACCAACCACAAGTGGGGCCCATCAATTCTAGAATTTTCCACCAAAATCATTTATAAACCTAATTTAAATCAACCACCTCTTAAAATTCCTAAAAAATCATAATGCTCATTTTAACGGTTCAAAATTTGTGGACATATACTCAACTTATATATGTATAACATATCCAAAATCACAACGATCCAACGGTTTTGATTAAAAATTATAACTCACGCAATATATCGTAAAAATACTGATTTGATTTTTAATATCTCCATTCTGACAAAATACTGATAAAACACCTCAACATTAAATCCTTCAATTATAACCACATAAAATAAATAAATCCATCATTTATATCCACATCAAATAAATATTTCCTTATCATAAAAACCAATAATTAATTATTCACAAATAATATTACAGAATCATAATTATGACAACCAGGTCATTCCTAGGAAAGAAGGGGCTTTCCAATAAGGATTTCTCCTTACTAGCGCGCAATTAGGTGACCAAACCTCTCCTTAGACAGAACTATCTAGACATTGCCAATAATGCTATCTAATAATATTATTCAAATAATATGAATTATTGATCTGATAATGGGAAATACTATGCAGTGATAATTATTGAAACAACAATAATTTAAAATATCAACGCAGTAATTATTGAATCAATAAAATAAAATATTGAAAAGTAATTACTGTAACAATTATTGAGTATTGCCTTCTTACGTAAGAATTAATAATTTAAAAATATCTTGCAATAATACCGCAAAGCATCTTCGCAAGCAACCACGCCAGACATCGTATTTTAACCACCGGCTATTCCAATAGTATTCACTTCGTAACAACTACGCCAAGTATTTATAAAACTCAAACTTGTCGCTTTTCTTCATCCGACCTTATTCTGCATGAGGCCCACAAATGGTTTACACTGGTAAATGCATTTAATATTCCCAACAATGATAGAATATTCCACAACCAAACGAATATTCCCCGACAAAATGAATATTTTATAACCACTTGCTTATTTTGTAAAATTTACACATTTCACCCATAACCAAAGTATTATATCAAATTAACTCCTTATTATTTCAAGATAATAAATAGAGAAAATTTAATTTTATTCATAATAAGTTGGGGTCTTACAACCTCCCCTCCTTATGAAATTTCGTCCTCGAAATTGACGTACGTACCTGATGTTTCGAAAAGGTGAGGTTACCTCGCTTTCATTTCTGATTCCAACTCCCAAGTCATTTCCTCAATAGTATGGTTCCTCCATAAAACCTTGACTTGTGGTATAACCTTTGTTCGTAGGATATGCTCTTTCCTATCCAATATCTTGATAGGTACCTCCTTGTACATTAAATCTTTGGCTATCTCATCTGGTTCTAACGCAATAATGTGGTTTGGGTCATTCACATATTTACAAAGCATAGATATGTGAAAAACATTATGAACACGAGACATGCTTGGACGTAACGCGAGTCTATAGGCCACATTTCCTACTCGGTCAAGAATCTGAAATGGACCAATAAATCGTGGATTGAGCTTTCCGCTCTTCCCGAATCTTGTAACTCCCTTCCATGGAGCAATACGTAACAATACATGATCTCCAATATTAAACTCCACGTCCTTTCGATGAAGATCAGCATAACTCTTTTGTCGATCTTGTGAGGTCTTTATACGTTGCCGAATCATTTGAATCTTTTCTGTAGTCATGTGTACTAATTCTAGACCCAACAACGTTGCTTCACCCACCTCATCCCAACATACTGGAGAGCGACACTTTCGTCCATACAAGGCTTGAAATGGAGCCATACCTATACTTGCCTGATAACTGTTGTTGTAGGAGAATTCCACCAATGGTAAATACTTATCCCAACTCCCTTTGAAGTCTAGGACACAGAGTCTTAATAGATCTTCAAGAGTTTGAATAGTACTCTCTGATTGTCCGTCCGTTTGAGGATCGTATGTCGAACTGAATCATAAATCCACGCCCATAGCTTTCTACAAGCTAACCCAAAATCGTGAAGTGAATCTTGGGTCACGATCCGAAACTATGGATACAGGCATGCCATGCAATCTCACAATCTCATTTACATACATACTAGCAAGATGTTCAAGGGAATAAGTCTCACGTATGGGCAAGAAATGAGCCGACTTGGTTAATCTATCAACAATAACCCAAATCGCATCTATACCTTGAGAAACCTTGGGAAGACCCGTAATGAAATCCATAGTAATGTGTTCCCACTTCCATTTTGGAATCTCAAGTAGTTGCAATGGACCCTTTGACATTTGATGCTCTGCCTTTACACGTTGATAGGTTAAACACCTCGAGATAAACTTCGCGATCTCTCTCTTCATATTGTTCCACCAAAATGTATGTCGAAGATCATGATACATTTTGGTACTCCCAGGATGGATTGCAAATGGTGTGTTATGTGCCTCCATCATGATTCTATGCTTCAAGTCAGGATCGTTAGGAATATAAAGTCTGGAGTTGACTCGAAGTATTCCTTCTTCATCGATTCCTGCTTCTGGAATAGCACCTTCTTGCACTTTCTTCTTCATATGCATCAGCCCCAGGTCCGTAGCTTGAGCAGCTTTAACTTTATCGATTAAATTTGGTTCTACTCGTATGTTTGATATCATCACGTGGGTACTTGGAGCCTTTAACTCTATTTCCATCCTTTGTAAGTCGTACAAAATGGGCTTTTGTGTTAACAACATTGCACTTGTACCCGCATATGATCTTCTACTCAATGCATCAGTTACAACGTTTGCTTTTTCAGGATGATATTGAATGCTATGGTCATAATCCTTCAACAGCTCGAGCCAATGTCGTTGTCGCATGTTGAGTTCCTTTTGGGTGAAGAAATGTTTGAGGCTTTTATGATCCGTATAAATCTCCACTTTCTCCCCATACGTAGTGGTGTCTCCAGATTTTTAACGCAAAAATCGATCGCTGCTAACCCGCATCATGAGTAGGATAATTCTCTCATATTCTTTGAGTTGTCGCAAGGCATAGGCTATGGCTTTCCCATATTGCATGAGAACACATCCTAACCCTTTGCCTGAAGCATCGCCGTAGATAACAAATCCATCTGAACTAGATGGTATTGTTAGAACAGATGCCGAAATGAGTCTCCTTTTGAGCTCTTGGAAACTCTTCTCGCATTCCTCACTCCATACGAATTTTGTATCTTTCCGAGTCAGCTGAGTTAATGGAGTAGCGATTCGAGAAAATCCTTCCACAAATCTCCGATAATAACCAGCTAAGCCCAAAAAGCTACGCACTTCGGTCACCGACTTTGGTTGCTCCCAACTTTGTATTGCTTCAATCTTCGCCGGTCAACAGATACTCCATGTTTTGACACCACGTGCTCCAAGGAATGCTACTTCCTTAAGCCGTAACTCGCATTTCTTCACTTGCATATAGCTTGTTGTCACGAAGTCTTTGAAGTACCAAATTTTCAAATGGTGCTCATGATCTTCACTTCGCTTTTGGAATAGATGAGGATGTCATCAAGAAAGACAACAATGAACTGATCTAAATATTCCTTGAATACATGGTTCATCATATCCATGAAAGTGGCAGGAGCATTAGTCAATCCAAAAGACATGACTAAGAATTCATAATGTCCGCATCGAAGTTCTCAAGGCGCTTTTGAATATCCTCGCTTTTAATCTTCACCGATGATATCTAGAACGAAGATCGATCTTTGAAAAGAATTGTGCTCCTTGCAATCGGGTCAAACAGATCATCAATATGAGGTAGGGGATACCTATTCTTGATGGTGACATGGTTTAATTCTCTCAGAGTCAATACAAAAGTCGCATACTCCCGCTCTTTTCTTCTTTACAAATAAAACAGAGCACCCCAAGGAGATGTACTAGGACGAATGAAACCGATGTCTAACAATTCCTCAGTAGTTGGACTTTTAACTCCTCGAAGTTCAATAGAGCCATTCGATATAGGGTTTTAGAAATGGGCTTTGTGCTTGCTCAAGATCAATAAAGAATTCAACTTCACGCTTTGGGGTAGATGTGACACCCCAAATCCGTGTACTTCATTCCCACAGATCTGTGTTCACTTAATCAAACATTCATATCTAACTACCCAATCACAATAAAATGGATAAATAAAACATTTCCTGTTAAAGGGTTACATAATAAAATCTCCTGTGTTATCTAACATTTAATTACAATCATTCAATGCGAAAATTAAATAAACATCATTAAACCAAGTCTAAGATCATCATATTATAAATCTAACATCTCAATCAAAGTAAAATTATAAGTCTTCATCACTTGCACACTTTTCCCTTTCCTTTGCTAGACGAAGGTTCATCTACCTTCTTTCTTTAGTCATTTGAATGAGTTTTAAAATATACAAGAGTGAGCAAAAAAATTGCTCACTCGGATATAATATAGAATCAACAGAGTATAACAATAATAACTCGCCAAAAATAGGCTTATCAACAAGGAATAGTACTCTCATCAACAATAACCAAAAAATCGAAATCCAAAATGTGGAATAAATATAACCGAGGGTCATAAGACCATGAACTATGTCCACAATTGCGAGTAATCTTTCAACTCCAACTTTAACAAATTATAAGACTATAAGGACTCCTCATTTCTTAGGGGATCAGCCCTTAGTACCATGTATTGTGCATTAAATATTTAACGCTACGCGTAAGTTATCCCCTAATAATAATAGGGTTGTTCATCTCAAAGATTTGAGTACAAGTTCGCACCAAAGAGAGTTTGGTTTGGATAAGCTTTCAAGGGTAATTTGAAGTTCAATAATCATCAACTAGAGGACTAGTTGAATTAATAACATCATATTACAGAATAATCGTAATTGAATCAACATGGTAAATCAAAATCATGCTTTAGGAATAATCTAATAGCATATACTTTGAATAACTATAACATGCCTTGCTTGAACAATATTAAGTCAAGGTTAATTAGAATTGAATACTAAGCATGCATAACAGTTTGAACGATAAAATTGCCCGACATTAGTATAAATAATTGCGCATGCTAAACAACAAGTTAAATACAGGAATAACTTGTCAACATCAAACCAAAGTTTAGGAAGCTTGCATCATTTATAAAGTGATCGAATTGAATAAATAGTTCAACAAGATAAAGAATTAGAAAACTTGCATTACTATATTGAGAACAATAATTGATTCCAATTACAAAAGTAGAGTTAGAGAACTTGCCTTGTTCGTGGACTAAATCGAACAATTCAAACCACAATATCCTATAACATATGTCATCATGACATAATTAGTCATTACCATCTTACAAACATAACTAAGTACGTTCATCATTTAAAAATTTGATTTTTAATCGCATAATCGAGTTATAACACAAGTTAATCGTTAAATTCATAGTATAGGAATACTAAAATCAACATTTAGCAATCTTATTATCAACACATAACTTTTCTTAAAATTTTGTGTACAAAAAGTACAATCGTCGAACCATTCTCGCTAACTCAAGATCATGGGCAAGCATACGCTTTACATCGTGGTCGCAAGTACATGGCAAGTGATAAATAAGCAAGCAGTAATTGCGACCAAAGGTTACAAGGAATGGTCACAAGCAGTGTGAGCATGGCGCTGCGATGCCACAAAGGTACTGCAAGTCACATGCATCATCAATAAATAATTGCGTACCTTGCAGACTACTTCTAAGAATAAAGACGTAAAAAGCCAATTTTGGCCTACAAGCTTGTTTCTAACAAACCAAAAAACATGTAAATCATATGAAAACTTCATGTAAACATATTTCACAAACTCTAAACATGATTCTACCCATACAACATCATAAACAACAAAATTAACACACCCAAATTCACTATTTTTGGCTAAAACTCATTTTTTTATATTTCAATGAAAATCAACACTGTAGCTTTTATTTTTTTTAACCAAAACCACTAATTCAAAGTGTCTTTATCAATGATTATACATACTCTAACAAATTAAACGATCAATTTATCAACTACACCACTAATTCACCCTCAATTTCTACTTTAAGCTAAACAATATATTTTCATAAAAACTCTCTGTAAAAACATTTTCTTCACAAACAAATACATAACCATAATACATTGATTATAATCATATATATCCTATGAAAATAACTTTACAACACCAGTTTATCACATGAACACACATAAAATCAACAACTATATTAATACAAGAATTTTACAAAGAAATAGGAGAAGAGAAAACTAAAACTTTTAAAACTAAAAGGGTAGAAGAATACCTTGATAGAAGATGATGGCCAGCCCTTTTTGATTCTCAAGCTTCTTCTTTTCTCCAATCCCCTAGCATTTCTTCCTCTCTTCTTTCTCTCTCACTTTTCTTCTTCTCTTTCTCTTCTTCTTTGAGTTTTTTGTGTTTTTCTCCCCAACTCTAACTACGTACTAGATATCTAACGTATGATAATAATAATAATAATATTAAATATACAATATAATACTAACTTAACTGACATCAGTAGTTTTATTTGAAAATCAAAAGCCATAAGGCTTGTTTGGCTAAACACTAAAATAATAATCAATTAATCCTTATGCCTTGTTTGGTTAAACCCAATTAGAATAAAGACTTAATAAGCAATAAGTCTTGTTTGGCAAAACTGAATTAAAACTCCTTTAAGTTATTTTAATAACTACTTTATAAAAGGTTATTTGTCACACTTTTATTTAATTAAAATAATTCTAATAACAATTTATTAAATTACTACATCACATAAATCAATATCACAAAATTATAATTTTCTATATAATTATAACTTTATTTAATTCAACTAACACATCTTTTTAGTTACAAATTCAAATAAAAGAATAATAATTCAATTAATCAAAACTCTCTAACTTAATAATTAAATTAAATTAGCAAAATAATTAATTTTCCTTAATTATTTATTTAACAAATAATTAACCACATCAATTCAAATTTGAACAATAATTTATTCAACAATAAACACATCCATTAAATATTTAATAATTCAATAAATATTTAATATAACAATTAAAATTCTAGAATGTTACATCATTCCCTACTTACAAGGATTCTGTCCCCAGAATCACAATTCAAACAATTCATTCGTCACAGTAGACCAGAAAGTTCTTCACGAAATACGTCAGAAAATTCATTAACAACAGGAATATTATTCAAATCTGACGTGTTTTTGTTCAAATCCATAACATGGGCTAAGAAAGCTTGGCATCTATTTTTTTAATAAACGAATAGCTTTGTGGCTTGATATGACAGTGACTGATTTTAGTGGTTTAGTTTCTTGAATTCATATAACAGGTTGGTTAGGAATATGAAAACTAACAACCTTACGAAAACAATTAATTTTGGCATGATGAGTGGTTAACCAATCAATCCCTAAAATCACATCAAATGCAAGTATCTTTAAAGAGATAAGATCAATAGGTAATGTGATTGTGCCAACTTGGATCAAGTAAGATTTATAAAATGTAGATGTAACAAAGGTTTCATCCAACGGAGTTTCATCAGATAAGTTAAAGTCCAATTTCTCCGGAGTCAAGTTTAAACGTTGAGCACAAGCAGGAGAGATAAAAGAATGGGTAGAACCGGTATCTAGTAAGGTATAAACTTCGCAAGAGTTCAAGATTAGCTTACCCGTGATCACCTTGTTCGGGTTTCTCGCATTTTGGCAAGTCACGACAAACGCCCTTCCTTAAACCACCGACTTTGTTTTGTCTGTAGTCACCTTTGGTGCTGCCGTCCCAGTTGGACTTGACTTCGCTACTGGACAAAATCGGTCTATGTGACCATCTTTTCTATAATTGAAACACACCTTGGAAGGTTGTGAATAGTTTGGACTTATGTGTCCCTCCTCTCCGCATCTGTAGCATCTAACTGGCGGTCGTTCTCCTCCCCTAGAATTTATTGTTGGTACTTTGTCACGCTTCTTGATGTCTTCCCGTCATTGTTGAATCTCCTCTTTTTGAAATTTCCACTTGACTCACCTCTCCTATTATCATGGCCACGATGACCACCCAAGTGGTTACCGCTTTGTCTGTATTCTTCCCTCCTCGCTGGTTATCATCGCTCCGATGACTGCTGTCACCGGTATGACCCTGGTTGTGGTCCATCGGTTGAACATACTCGTTATCATGCTCTAATAATTGAGACCTGTTTACAACATCTGAATATAAAGAAAACTTATGAGAGATAAGATATTGTCGAATCTCGGTTTTAGACCTCTCGTAAACATCCACATATACGCTCCTCATTTTCTACCAAATGAGGTGCAAACTTGATAACTCTGCGAACTTCACCTCGTCATCGGGACACCGCCATGTTGTTCTATTCCATCTAATAAACTATACCTCCTTCATACGACGAATACTTTCGTGAAAGTACTTGTCATTGAACGATTCAAATTTTTCCCAATACATGTTGAAAAGTACCGGTCGGGTACGCTTCACGAGACTCCTACCAAGAATCAGCTTACCACTAACATAAAGGTGGTGAATGGAACCTTCGTTCCTCCGCAAATGCAAGACATCGAATATCTTGGTCATTTGCTTAACCCACATTTTGCCTTTAATCGGATCAGTTTTCCACACGTAAATCTGTGGTCCCAACTCCTTGAATCGCTTGTCAGTGACAAACCGCAATTCTATATCATTCCACCCATATTTTGTACACGAAGTCTCCCTCGTCGATTTTTGCATGAATCGCAAAAACTTCTAAACATCGCATCATTCATCGTTTGCTCGGTAGTTTTATTTACAGGAGGAATATTTCCTTCCGTTGCATCGCTCTCTTGGTTGGTAATCAAATGTTGTTCCACAGCCTCATAGACTCAGATTGTTAACATTCTCAAATTGCCATTCTTAAAATCGCCATAAAATGTGGGGGTTAATTAAACAAATTAATATATCACATAATATCCCTATATTATGACCGACCAACAAATAAGCTAAGGTAGGACACACTAGCGAAGGGTTTACTCGTCTCTCCCCTCCTAGTATTATTCCCCGATCTCTGCCAGAGACCATATCCCTAAGCTCTGATACCAACTGTGATGCCCCCAAAATAGGTATACATCACCCATTCTGAGTCGCCAAATACATGGTACAGAAAAACAACTACAACTTTATTAATACAATTGTCGTGCAAAATACGACAACACATACTGTGACTTTAAATACAATATTGTCTTCTAGACAATATCCACACCCAAATAAAGTCCTCATTACAATTATTGATGCACTATTTTACACAATAGTGAGGATTACTAAAACAGCTATCTTGAATCATCACTCTATACCCCGGCTAGTCCCTGCTAAATTCTCACCTCCTGAGAAGAAAAATGGAACAAAAAGGAAAAGGGTGAGCTCAACTAGCCCAGTAAAGAACATTATGACTAAGATAATATACAACAAATTATCCTTAGTCTTCAACAGGGAAAAATCTAATAGAATATAATCGACAACAAGTTTTAGATCAACAACTGCAGCGGAAACAATAATTCATTAGAAGAGTTAAGTAGAGAATGAAATCTACTATCATCTATGAATTTAAAAAATCATCATCAATATTTTATCCCTGTAACATCAATCAATATACATCTTTGCACTATGGGCCAAAGATATTCATTTGTATCACCAGTTGGTCATGTTCATCTCATCACCGCTCATCTTCGCACTACAGTGCCAAAGATATTCATCAGTAATCATTCATCTTTACTGCACTAAAGGCCAAAGATATTCATCAAGTACCACCATTAAGGACTGAGGATGATGAAAAACATTTTAGAGAACGAATCTAGTAAGACAGAAGGACAAATATTAGGGATTCGTATTTCAGTTTATCCAAATTCAATAATATTCCATAATAAACAAGTGTGAAGTAGAATTCAAAAATAAAGATCAAAACATGGATACAATCAAAGATAGTAACCATAAAAGACATCTGGGACGAAAAAGAGAAAATTCCATTTTCCGGTGAATAGTGTCGTATTCATGAATAGTGCCGTATACGTGAATAGTAACCCCGACACAAAAGTTCCAAATTTGATTAAAAGGTTCAAACCAATATTTTGGCATAATGATATTGAAGAAAATAATATCATTTAAGAAGAAAATAATATCATTTAAGAAGAAAATAACATCCTTACCTCAAAGAAACAAAGATTTCCTAATGAAAGGCTCAAGTGATGTTTGAATAAAACTTGTAGACTTGAACAAAGAATTCTCAAAGTATCTAAATACTCACAAAATACGCCGATAATATAGAGAGAAAGAGAAAAGCTTATGTTTCGTGTGATTTTCAATTCTAACTTAGCCCTTTATTTATAGGAAAATATTAAAGACGTCAAGGCAGACTTGACCAAGCTACATTGATGGCTTTACCTGCTACTATTGCCACCCACCACATTTGAAATAAAATTCAGCACATTTCTTCACCAACCACAAGTGGGGCCCACTAAATTCTAAAATTTTCCACCAAAATCATTTATAAACCTAATTTCTGAATCAATCACCTCTTAAAATTCATAACAAATCATACGTTCATTTTTAACGGTTCAAAATTTGTGGACATATACTCAACTTATATATGTATAACATATCCAAAAATCACAATGATCCAACGGTCGGATTAAAAATTATAACTCACATAATATATCGTAAAAATACTGATTTGATTTTTAATACCTCCATTCCGACAAAAATACTGATAAAACACCTCAACATTAAATTCTTCAATTATAGCCACATAAAATAAATAAATCCATCATTTATATCCACATAGAATAAATATTTTCTTATCATAAAAACCAATAATTAATTATTCACAAATAATATTACAGAATCACAATTATGACAACCAGGCCGTTCCCATGAAAGAGGGGGCTTTCCAATAAGGATTTCTCCTTACTGATGCGCAATTGGGTGACCAAACCTCTCCTTAGATAGAACTTTCTAGACATTGCCAATAATGTTATCTAATAATATTCTTCAAATAATATGAATTACTGATCTGATAAAGGAAAATATCAATGCAAAGGACAATTATCAAAACAACAATAATATAAAATATCAACGCAAAGAATTATTGAATCAATAAAATAAAATATTGAAAAGTAATTACTTGTAACAATTATCGAGTAGTGCCTTCTTATGTAAGAATCAATAATTCAAAAATATCATGCGCAATACCGTGCTATCACAAGAACCACGCACATCAGATTTTAACCAATCGATTATTCCAACAAAGGTTCACTAGAAAAACTACGTTGTTATTTATAAAAACTCAAACTTGTCGTTTTCTTCATCCGACAGTTATTCTGTTATGAGGCCCACGAATGGCTGCGCCGTCGTACGAATATTCCCCGACAATAAGAATATTCCACGACCAAACGAATATTCCCCGACAAAATGAATATTTTATAACCACTTGCTTATTTTATAAAATTTGCACATTTCACCCATAACCAAAGTATTATATCAAATTAACTCCTTATTATTTCAAGATAATAAATAGAGAAAATTTAATTTTATTCATAATAAGTTGGGGTCTTACATCAATGGTCATGATTATACTGAATAATCCCTAGTTATAATCGTACCAATAACTGTCCATCAATGCACTACAGGCCAATGAGGACTTTTACCACATCATCTATAACATTACGGGTCATGATTATACCGAATGATCCCTGGTCATAATCATACCAATAATTAGTTCATTTATGCACATAAGCCAAAGATACACATCAATCAATGAGCCATCTTTGCACGTAAGCCAAAGATATACAACTCAGAAAAACTAATAATCAATCCCATCTTTGCGTAGTAAGCCAAAGATGACTTTCATCATAATATAAGCATGAGGATGATGATAATGATATAAGCATTAATCAAACGAAATCAAGGATAAATAGTAAAGATCGTAAATTTATCCAAATAATATCAATCACTTAATAAACTCATACTCTAATATTATTAATATTATAACAATATTTTAATCACTTCTTAAACTTTTAAACAATTTATTTCAATTGTTTATACTTTACCAAATAATGCATTTAATTATTCAAAAATGCCATACTCATAAGATTTCATCACCAATGATCAAATCCCTCATCAAAAATCTGCATATACCCTATATAGGATTCTCAAGTCATAAAATCATATTTTCCAATTTTGTTACTTCACATAACATATTTAATTCATTTACTCATAACTATTTTATTTTCATGAAAAATACCAAATCAGTCCCAAAAATATTTCTTTTCTGGAATTTAACCAAATATAGTCCCGTATTGAACATATATTTTTCTCGAAATTTTTAAAATTCATTTACTATTTTTCATATGGCCAAAACTGCCGAATATTTAGACATTTATCATAAATTGTACTTTTGTTCAAAAATTCCAAAATTTACAGGGTATACTTGTAAGACCCCAACTTATTATGAATAAAATTAAATTTTCTCTATTTATTATCTTGAAATAATAAGGAGTTAATTTGATATAATACTTTGGTTATGGGTGAAATGTGCAAATTTTACAAAATAAGCAAGTTGTTATAAAATATTCATTTTGTCGGGGAATATTCATTTGGTCGTGGAATATTCTTATTGTCGGGGAATATTCGTACGACGGCGAAGCCATTCATGGGCCTCATAATGTAATAACCGCTTGGATGAAAAAATGACAAGTTTGAGTTTTTATAAAATAACAGTAGTTGTTATTCGTGTGAACACCGTTGAATAACCTATGGTTAAAATACGAGAATATGCATGGTCATGTAGAAGCAGCACCGATATCGCATGAAATTTTTGAATTATTGATTCTTACGTAAGAAGGCACTACTCAATAATTGTTACAAAGAATTATTTTTAATATTTTATTGATTCAATAATTGTCATATTGATATTTTATATTATTGTTGTTTCAACAATCACACCGCATAATTTTCCCATTATCGGATCAATAATTCATATTATTTGAATAATATTATTAGATAACATTATTGGCAATGTCTAAAAGTTCTGTCTAAGGAGAGGTTTGTCAACCTAATCATGGCGCCAAGAAGGAGAAATCCTTATTGAAAGCCCCCTCTTCCCTCGAACTACCGGTTCATTATAGTTGTGATTCTCGTAATATTATTTATGAATAATTAATTATTGGTTTTTATGATAAGGAAATATTTATTTGATGTGGATATAAATGATGGATTTATTTATTTTATGTGGTTATAATTGAAAGATTTAATGTTGAGGTGTTTTATCAGTATTTTTGTCGGAATGGAGGTATTAAAAATCAAATCAGTATTTTTACTATATATTGCTCGAGTTATAATTTTTAATCCAACTGTTGGATCGTTGTGATTTTTGGATATGTTATACATATATAAGTTGAGTATATGTCCACAAATTTTGAACCGTTAAAAATGAACGTATGATTTGTTATAAATTTTAAGAGGTGACTGATTCAGAAATTAGGTTTATAAATGATTTTGGTAGAAAATTTTAGAATTTAGTGGGCCCCACTTGTGGTAGGTGAAGAAATGTGCTGAATTTTATTTCAAATGTGATGGGTGGCAATAGTAGCAGGTAAAGCCATCAGGTAGCAGGTCAAGTCTGCTTCGGCGTGCTAACATTTTCCTATATAAATAAAGGGCTAAGTTAGAATTGAAAATCACACCGTAAACATAAGCTTTCTCTTCTCTCTCTATATTATCGAGTTTATTTTGTGAGTATTTTAGATACTTTGAGAGTTGTTGTTCAAAGATAAGTTTCATTCAAAGATCACTTCCGACCTTTCATTCCGGCACTTGCTTTTTTGAGGTAAGGATGTTATTTTCTTCTTAAATGATATTATTTTCTTCAATATCATTATGTCAAATATTGGTTTGAACTTTTAATCAAATTTGGAACTTTTTGTGCCTGGGGTTACTATTCACGCTCATTTACACTATTCACGATACTCACTATTCAAGAATACTAACTATTCAATTTGAAAAATAAAATTTTCTTTTTCGTCCCGATGTCTTTTATGGTTACTATCTTTGATCAGATCCATGTTTTGATCTTTATTTTGAATTCGCTTCACAATTGGTTATTATGAAGTATTATAGATCTTGGATAAATTATTATACTTAATCCCTAATATTTGTCCTTTTGTCTCACCGGATTCGCTTTTCTTTAAAATATTTTTCATCATCCTCGCCTTAAATGATGATATTATCAATATCTTTGGCCCGTAGTGCAAAGATGAATGATTAATCGATGAATATCTTTGGCCCATAGTGCAAAGATGAACAGTGTTGAGATGAACATGACCAACTGGTAATACAAATGAATATCTTTGGCCTGTAGTGCAAAGATGAATATTGATTAAAGATGTATATTGGTTACAGGGATAAAATATTTATGATGCACTTTTAAATCTTAGAAGATAGTAGAATTCATTCTCTACGTGACTCTTCTAATGGATTATTATTTCCGCTGCATTTGTTGATCTAAAACTTGTTGTCTATTATATTCTATCAGATTTTTTCCTGTTGAAGACTAATGATAATTTGTTGTATATTATCTTAGTCATAATATTCTTTACTGGGCTAGTTGAGCTCACCCTTTTCCTTTTTGTTCCATTTTTCTTCTCAAGAGGTGAGAACATAGCAGGATCTAGTCGGGGTATGGAGTGATGGTTCTAGAAAGATGTTTTAGCAGTCCTCACTATTTTTGTAAAATAGTGTTTGAATAATTGTAATGAGGACTTATTTGAGTGTTGATATTGTCTAAAAGACAATATTTGTATTTAAACTTACAATATGTGTTGTCGTATTTTGCACGACAATCAGATATTATCAAGTTGTAGTTTGCTTTCTGCACTATGTATTTGGCGACTCAGATGGGTGTTGTATACCTATTTTGGGGCGTCAATAATACTCTGTTATATACATGTACTCCCAATAAAAATTTCACCAATTTTGGAGTTAACCACAATGAGTTATAAGGGTTTACTTTTAAAATAGTCTTTTCCCATAAAATCCATAACTCTTAATCTATACATCCAAAAATCTCCATCTTTGGACACAATATAGAAGACTCATCAAATTATCATTTCAAATTTTCCAGAATTTTTGAGGGTCCGAAAAATTACAAAACTGCAAATGGATTTTCACCTTCCATGCGTTAATCCACGTGTAAATGCATCATTTCCACAATTTAATAAGGAATGAATACAAAGGATCATTCACCATGCATGCAGAATCCATATGCATGTGTAATTCCAAATGTAATAATAAAGAATGGAATAATGTAAGAATTCACCATGCATGCGATAGACCGCATGCATGTGTTATTCCCAATGTAATAATAAAGAATGGAACCAGTGTCATGCGTAATCCGCATGCATGTGGATATTCCAAATGTAATAATAAAGAATGGAACCAGGACATGCGTAATCCGTACAAACAGGATATTCCAATAGAATAACAATAGAAATCACCAAGCATGCGATAGATCGCATACAAAGTTATTCCAATGTAATAATAAAGAATGGAACTGCATCATCGTAATCCGCATGCATGTGATAATCCAATAGAATAATAAAGAATGGAATAACAAATGAATTCACCGGTATCGCGATCGATCATACGCATGACGATATATCCAACGTAATAATAAAGAATGGAATAACATAATAATTTCACCATGTATGTGGTACTTAGCATAGATGATTATTCCAACATAATAATAAAGAACGAAATAACAATAGAATTCACCAGTATGCGATAGACCATGATGCATGTGTTATTCCAATGAATAATAAAGATTGGAATAACAATGTAATTTCACCATGTATGCGGTATTTCAGACAGACAAAAGTTATTCCAACATAATAATAAAGAATGGAATAACAAAAGAATTTTACCATGTATACTAGAGTTCACAGATACAAAGTTATTCCAATGTAATAATAAGAAATGGAATAACAATAGCTCTCTTCATGAATACGAAAGAAATAATACCCCTTACTATAATAATAATATCCCTTACCTTAGAAGAAGACTAGATACTAGAATAGTGAAGTAGCAGACTTCGCTTCTTCTTTCTCTCTATAGCTTCTCTCTCTATAATTTCTCTATAATAATTGCCCTTGTGAGACGTAGTGAATTGGAGAAAAATAATGAAGGAATGAGCTTCTATTTATAGGAAAATATAGTTTCCATAATTGCACATTTTGGGGCTCGAAATATTACAGTATAATACGTTCATCTTTTTCTTCATTTTTAATTTAGTCCTGCAAGTATTATCAAACTTGCACCACCTCCCCTAATAGTAAATAATGTGAATCAATAGTTTAATCATGTGAATCAATAGTTATAATCATGTGAAAATACGAATTATAGTATAGTACATCCATCTATACCTCCATTTTTAACTTAGTCATGCAAGTATTATCAATCTTGCACCAACTCTCCTAATAGTACAAGAATGTGAATCAATAGTACACACATGTGAATAAATAGTTATAATCATGTGAATTAATAGCAATTAATTGCTCATTTATCTGATTAATTACCCGATTGGTCAATATAACCTCCAGACATCAATTATTATCGAAATAAATATCGATTTCCACTAACACTTACAATCCCAACACAATGGAAATATTGTTCTCAAAATTTCATTTTGAAATTTTGAAGTTTGACTTTTTGAAAAAATCAATTGTTGACTTTTTCACCAAAAAGTCAACCCGGCAAATTTTGTGTTTATAGTCTATTTCTACTAATTTCATCGTTCGGACTCAAATATCACGTCAAGTCTCCAAATTCAACTCCTAACTCAAATTCGATTTTTAATAACATTCATCATTAATATTATAACTCACAATATTTAACAACCGTGTCGCTCCTGAGAAGAGGGGGCTTTCCAAGAAGGATTTCTCCTTATCATGCCAAGATTAGGTGACCAAACCTCTCCTCGACAAAACTTCTAGATATTGTCAATATTATAAATAATAATATGAATAACTTTGTCGTCTCAATTATTAATTTAATAATATATAAAATATTATGCGATGATATTTGTGACAATAATTGAATCAATAATATGAGAGATATGATGCAGTAATTATTGTAGCAATAATTGAGTATAACTGAGTGACGTCTCACATAAGCATCAATAATCAATACCGTGTGCTACTATGCAACCACGGGTATTACTGTACTTTTATCAATTTAACCATTTACTAAATAGAATAATAATTATAAAAATTGAATACTTTCATTTCATAAAATTCGGGGTCTCACAATCTCCCCTCCTTATAAAATTTTGCCCTCGAAATTTACGTACGTACCTGGTATTCGAAGAGATGAGAATACCTTGCTTTCTTTTCTGATTATACCTTTCCGGTTATATCCTCTGTATCATGATTTTTCCATTGCTCATCTCCTGTATTTTAGATATCATTCTAGAATATATCTTCAAAACAAAGGTTAATTGACATATCACAAATTGTCAACTTATCAAGTAAAAATTTCGGCTTAGGTAAGTCACTCACTAGCAAAGTATATTACTCGTCTCTCCCCTCCTAGTTCTAGACTCATATCTCCGCCAGCGACCATATCCCTAAGCTCTTATACCATTTGTGATGCCCCCAAAATAAGTCCACACGACCCATTCTGAGTCGCCAGATATCACTCTACAAAAATCAAATACAAACTTCATTTATACAATCGTTGAATCACGTAAGTGCAAATACGACAACAGATAAGCTGTGAGTTTTAATACAATATTATCTCGTAGACAGTATCCAAACTCAATTATTACAATGCCATATAAAATACAAAGAAGAAATATTTTAAGACCCCAAAGAAGAACGAGAAGATTACTATCATATTCATTCTAATGAGGTGCACTTTTGACGCTTTCAAAGTCGGGTTCTCATCACCCTATTGTTGTTCGCCAAAAATCAATTATTAAGTGACGTATAAAATACACACACATCTCTTAGGTCCTCAATACAATTATCTTGCATATGTCATGCCATTTTATAATGTATTGAGAAATTTCGACGATCTCTGACCATCACACTATTTCCACATTATCCCCGCCAAAGAAAGAATATCATGACTACGGATAATTTACATCATCAATAGCCTTCATCGAAGAATAAATCAGAGATTTAGAACATATGGTAGATGATAAAACTTTTCAACCATAGTTGCAGCGGAACGAGAAATCCATTAGAAGAGTCAAATAGACCATCAGATCTATTATCTTCTCCATGTTAAAAGTCCACCAATAATGTTTTATCCCTGTAACATCAATCAACAATTCATGTCCATAATCATATGAATAACTTATATTCATAATTGTGATTCTAAATTCTTTTTCGCACCCTGGACGAAGATAATTTTCATCACCTATCTTCACCTGAAACATCAAAAATCATGGTTATACCAAATCACAATTCATGTTCATAATCATACTAATAAATTCATCTTTGCACTACGACCAAAGATATTCATTAACAATTCATCTTTGCACTACAGGCCAAAGACATACAACTGTATTTTAGAAGAGTCAAGTAGAGCATGATATCTACTATCTTTTACAAATTAAAAGCGTATAATCAATATTTTATCGCTCAGACTCAACTTAATAAATAATCGACATCATCGAATCATCCCTGCACTACGGCCAAGGATATTCATGTAATCATCAATGGTCATAATTATACTGAATAATCCCTTGTTATAATCATACCAATAACTGTCCATCAATGCACTATGGGCCAATGAGGACTTTTACCACATCATCTATAATATTACGGGTCATGATTATACCGAATGATCCCTGGTCATAATCATACCAATAATCAGTTCATCTATGCACATAAGCCAAAGATACTCATCAATCAATAGTTTATCTTTGCACGTAAGCCAAAGATATACAACTGTAAAACCAATAATCAACAGTCCATCTTTGCACGTAAGCTAAAGATGACTTTCATCATAATATAAGCATGAGGATGATGACAATGATATAAGCATTAATCAAACGAAATCAAGGATAAATATTAAAGACTTTAAATTTATCTAAATATTATCAATCACTTAATAAACTCATAATCTAATATTATTAACATTATAACAATATTTTAATAACTTCTTAAACTTATAAACAATTTATTTCAATTGTTTACACTTTACCAAATAATGCATTTAATCATTCAAAAATGCCATACTCATAAGATTTCATCATTAATGATCAAATCCCTCATCAAAAATCTGCATATACCCTATATAAGATTCCCAAGCCATAAAATCCTATTTTCTAATTTTGTTATTTCACATAACATATTTAATTCATTTACTCATAACTATTTCATTTTCATGAAAAATACCAAATCAGTCCCAAAAATATATTTCTTTTCTGGGATTTAATAGAATATAGTCCCATATTGAACATATATTTTTCTCGAAATTTTTAAAATTCATTTACTATTTTTCATATGGCCAAAATCTTGAATATTTAGATATTTATCATAAATCGTACTTTTGTCCAAAAATTCAAATTTACGGGGTATACTCTGTTATATATACATGTACTCCCAATAAAAATTTCACCAATTTTGGAGTTAACCACAAGGAGTTATAAGGATTTACTTTTAAAATAGTCTTTTCCCATAAAATCCATAACTTTTAATCTATACATCCAAAAATCGCCATCTTTGGACACAATATAGAAGACTCAACAAATTATCATTTCAAATTTTTCCAGAATTTTTGAGGGTTAGAAAAATTAGGAAACTGCAAATGGATTTTCACCCGCCATGCGGTAATCCACGTAAACAGATCATTTCCACAATTTAATAAGGAATGAATACAAAGGATCATTCACCATGCATGCAGTAATCTACATAGACAAAGTTATTCCAATGTAATAATAAAGAATAGAATAATGTAAGAATTCACCATGCATGTGATAGAATCGCATGCATGGAGTTATTCCCAATAGAATAATAAAGAATGGAACCAGGTCATGCGTAATCCGCACAGACAGGATATTCCAATAGAATAATAAGGAATAGAACTAGGTCATGCATAAATCGCACAGACAGGATATTCCAGCAGAATAATAAAGAATGCAACCAGGTCATACGTAATCCGCACAGACAGGATATTCCAACAGAATAATAATGAATGGAATAACAACAGAAATCACCAGGCATGCGATAAACCACACAGACAGGTTATTCCAACAAAATAATAAAGAATGGAACCAAGTCATGAGTAATCCGCATAGACAGAATATTCCAACAAAATAATAAAGAATGGAATAGCCACAGAATTCACCAAGCATGCGATCGACCGCACAGACAGGATATTCTAACAGAATAATAAAGAATGGAATAACAGAAGAATTTCACCATGTATGCGGTACTTCGCATAGACAAGTTATTCCAACATAATAATAAAGAATGGAATAACAATAGAATTCACCAGGCATGCGATAGACCGCACAGACATGTTATTCCAACAGAATAATAAAGAATGGAATAACAACAGAATTTCACCATGTATGCGGTACTTCGCATAGACAGGTTATTCCAACATAATAATAAAGAATGGAATAATGTAAGAATTTCACCATGTATACAGTAGTCCGCGTATACAGGTTATTCCAACAGAATAATAAGGAATGGAATAACAATAGCTCTCTTCATGAATACGAAAGAAATAATATCCCTTACTATAATAATAATATCCCTTACCTCAGAAGAAGACTGGATACTAGAATAGTGAAGTAGCAGACTTCGCTTCTTCTTTATCTCTATAGGTTCTTTCTCTATAATTTTTCTATAATAATTGCTCTTGTGAGACTTAGTGAATTGGTGAAAAATAATGAAGGAATGAGCTTCTATTTATAGGAAAATATAGTTTCCATAATTGCACATTTTGGGGCTCGAAATATTACAGTATAATACCTTCATCTTTTTCTTCATTTTTAATTTAGTCTTGCAAGTATTATCAAACTTGCACCACCTCCCCTAATAGTAAATAATGTGAATCAATAGTTAAATCATGTGAATCAATAGTTATAATCATGTGAAAATATGAATTACAGTATAGTACATCCATCTATACCTCCATTTTTAACTTAGTCATGCAAGTATTATCAATCTTGCACTAACTCCCCTAATAGTACAAGAATGTGAATCAATAGTACACACATGTGAACAAATAGTTATAATCATATGAATTAATAGCAATTAATTGCTCATTTATCCGATTAATTACCCGATTGGTCAATATAACCTCCAGACATCAATTATTATCGAAATAAATGTCGATTTTCACTAACACTAACAATATCAATACAATGGAAATATTGTTCTCAAAAATTTCATTTTTGAAATTTCAAAGTTTGACTTTTTCCAAAAAAGTCAACTGTTAACTTTTTTTGACCAAAAAGTCAACCCCGATAAATTTTGCGTTTATAGTCTATTTCTACTAATTTCATCGTTCTGGACTCAAATATCACGTCCGCGTCTCCAAATTCAACTCCGAACTCAAATTCGATTTTTAATAACATTCATCATTAATATTATAACTCACAATATTTAACAACCAAAATCGCTCCTGAAAAGAGGGGCTTTTAGATAAGGATTTCTCCTTATTGGCGCGCAATTAGGTGACCAAACCTCTCCTTGATGTAACTTCTGACATTGTCAATATTGCAAATAATAATATGAATAACTTTGTCGTCTCAATTATTGATTTAATAATATATAAAATATTATGCAGATGATACTCTGACAATAATTGAATCAATAATATGAGAGATATGATGCATCAATTATTGTAGCAATAATTGAGTATAATTGAGTGACTTTGTAAGACCCCAGCTTTTATAAATAAAGATGAATTTTTTATAAATATTATTTTTGAATATTATGGAATAAATTTGATATAATGTTATAGTTGTGGGTAATATTTATAATTTTTGCAAAGTAAGCAAGTTGTTATAAAATATTCTTTTTGTCGGGGAATATTCGTACGACGGCTCAATCATTGGTGGACCCCACAACAGAAGTATTGTCGTAGTTAGAAAAAACGACAAAATTATTTTTCTATAAAAAAATAACAGCGAAGTGTTACCGTCAAAACCCGATGAACTACCCTAGTAAAAGTACAAAGAATACGATGTCTGTAGTTGTATAGTAGCACACGATATTGATTATTGATGCTTACGTGAGAAGTCACTCACTATGCTCAATTATTGCTACAATAATTGCTTGCATCATATCTCTTATATTATTGATTCAATTATTGTCACAGTATCATCTGTATAATATGTTATAATATTAAATTATTAATTGAGACGACAAGTTATAAATGATTAATAATTGTTGAAAGATTAAATATGTGTTGATTAAAAATAAAATGATTTGTGGTAATATTTATTCAATCCTTGATGTATATAAAGAGTCTGTTATGAGACGTTTGTGGTAAGTTTGATTATTTTATGGGGGGGGGGCATATGTCATCATCTAAGAGTCCCTTTGTCAATAGTAATTACCTTTGTGAATAGTAATTACCTTCGTCAATAGTTTCTACCTTCGTCAATAGTAATTACCTTTGTGAATAGTAATTACCTTTGTGAATAGTAATTACCTTTGTCAATAGTATTTACCTTCGTCAATAGTAATTACCTTCTTCAATAGTAATTACCCCTTTGCAAATAGTAGTTGTCCCTTCAATATTACCAATAGTTAACTGCCTCTTTGGTGTTCCAAGAGTTAATTACCCCTTCGCAAATAGTAGTTGTCTCTTCAATATTACCAAGAGTCATTTTGACCCTTCGTTAAGACCAAGAGCCACCCTCAGTTTTTCTATAAATAGAAAGCTCATTCCTTTATTATTTCTTACGAATTCAATTTGAAACTCTGAGAGAGAGAACTATAGAGAAAGAAGAAAAGTATTTTGCTACTTCACTTTTCTAATATTCAAATTTCTTCTAAGGTAGGGAATATTATTTGTTGTACTTGTAAGGGTGTTATTTTTTTTATTCATGAAGAGAACTTCATTATTCTATTCTTTATTATTACATTGGAATAACTTTTGTAAAGTGGCATACCCTATACATGACCTGTATATGCGGAATACCCTATACTTGGTGAAATCCTTATATTATTCCATTCTTATTTATTCTGTTGGAATAACCTGTATATACGGAATCCCCTATACTTGGTGACATTCTTCTATTATTTTATTATTCCGTTGGAACATCCTGTCTGTGCTTTACGCCGGACCTGGTTCCGTCTTTATTATTCTGTCTTTATTATTCTATTGGAATATCACATCATGTGTTTTACATCTGACTGGTTCCGTTTTTATTATTCTGTATTTATTATTCTGTTGGAATAACTTGTCTATGCGAAGTACCGCATGCATGGTGATTTCTTTTGTTATTTCATTCGCTATTATACTCAGTTGGTTAAAATTTTGACTTCTATACTCCATGAATTTAGTGGAATATCCTTGATATTTGCGCTTCATCCAAAGATTTTTAATGAAAATATTTTTCTCGAGCATTCTTGAATTTTACTCTACAAAGCAAAGATATCATGTTAACAATTTGGACGTTATTAGTTCTGAATAAATTAATTCGTGAACTTATTTTATTGAATTATTATGTCATTGTCATCATCCTCATGTTATATTATGTTATCTTTGGCTTACGTGCATAGATGAACTTAGTATGATTATGACCAGGATCATTCTAGTATAATCATGGCTTGATATAAATGATGTGACAAAAGTCCTCGATGACACAGTAATGCGATGATGGATAGTTTTTGGTATGATTATGACTAGGGGTGATTCGGTATAGTCATGACCATTGATAATTTGATGAAAATCCTTGACCGTGTATACGTGGATGATTAGATATTGTGGTTTATTCATTAAACCGAGTCTTAGTGATAAAAATTGATGAAAACCTTTTAAAACCTAAAAGATAGTAGACTTTATTTTCTACTTGACTCTTTTAATGGATTGCGATTCCATGTGAGCTAAACCGGTTTGTCTATTGTATTTTATCGGTTTAACATTGTTGAAGACTATTGATAATTTATTATGCATTATCTTAGTTATAATATTTCTTCTTGGGCTAGTTGAGCTCACCTTTTCTTTCACTTTTTCTCTTGAAATGAGAATATAGGCGGGACGAGTCGGGAAACGAGTGATGGTCCTGAAGATAGCATTAGTAGTCCTCACTATTCTGTTAAATAGTGTGACAATAAATGTAATGAGGACTCCTTGAGTATGGATATTGTCTAAATGACAATATTCCTTTTAGAACTCTCAGTTTATGTATTATCGTATGTTACACCTACGATGTATAATTAAGTTTGTATTTGTATTTTGTACCATGTATCTGGCGACTCAGAATGGGTGATGAATACCTAATTTTGGGGGCGTCACAGTTGGTATCAGAGCTTAGGGATATGATCCCTGGCTAAGATGCGAGATAAGAACTAGGAGGGGAGAGAGACGGGAATTCCTTCCCGCTAGTATGACCTACCTAAGTTTATTTGTTATTTAATTGGTCGGTTCGAGTATAGGGATAATATTTGATATATTAATTAACCCTTGTGTTGTGGCGGTGTTTGGAAATGGCAAATTGAAAATATTCACAATGGAGTGAATGTGACCAGTTGTGACACCTTTAATCACTAATCGTGTTAATGCAAAGGTCGAATGAAGAACAAATTAGAGATATCCACGTAGTGAATGAAGAACTAATTGTTGCACCCTTAGTTGCGCTAGTTGCAGAGGTAGCAAATGAGAGTGAAGAAGAAGAGGAAGAAGAGGAAGAAGAGGAAGAAGAGGAACCTGAGGAGAATTGGTTAGAAGAAATTTATGATCAAAACTTAGAATTACAAAATCGTGTTCATGAGATAGAAGAACGAGTTGAAGAACGTGCAAACGGTCGTGGAACAAAGGGATACAACAATTCAAAATTGGGTTACCCGATATGTGATGCTCGAACAAAATCACGCTTTGGCGGTGTAAGATATTAAAGTTGGAATCGAGAATTTAAAAATCAAAGATCAAATTTGAAAGAAGAAACAATCGAACGAAGGAGAATAGGCGATACATGGGTAAAAGATGCACAACGTTGATGATAGTGTAAAAAGACGTCCGATCCAATAAAGCCAAAATAGATGAAATGGACTTTGCTTTTGAATGACAATTGGGAGAACCCCACATCGAATTCGTAATTACCACATGCATAGCGGTCGACCCGAATTCGATATGGATCGGAGAATAATGATTCAAATCATGGATCAGGAATGTGAAGAAGCACTTAAGGGTGGAATGTACCCTATAGTAAAGTCAAACTCGGTAATTTAAGTGAAAGCGTTTGTCGAGAAACCCGAACGAAGTTATTATGGGTAAATTAATTATAAATTATTGTGAAGTCTATACTTTATTCAATACAAGTTCTACCCACTCTTTTATTCTACCTAGTTGTGTTCAATGTTTAAATTTGACTCCGAAAAAATTAGACTTTGATTTATCTATTGAAACTTCGTTGGGAGAAACCTTCGTTACCTCCACTGTTTATTAATCTTGTTGTTTCAAATAAACACTTTCACGATCTTATCTCTTTGAAAATACTTGCCTTTGAGGTAATTTTTGAAAACGATTGATTAACTACTTATTATTCTTTTTGTAAGGTTGTTAGCTTTCATATTCCTAACCAACTTTGTATATCTGAATTCAAAGTAACCAAACCCTAAAGTTAATCACCAAGTTATATCGAGCCATAAGTAAAGAGCCCCGATCCTTTTGTTGTTGACTTCCTTGTGTGGAATGCAATCAAGTCGACTTTCATAAGGCGACGTCGTGAATGACTATGACAAGTTGATAGGTATCATTGTGAGGTGCTTATCTAGGTTAAAGGATAGAAGTCACAGCTTGGTATCAATGTAACGTCTTATCCAAGTCTTGGATAAGAGTAGCGCTTTTGATGATATTTCTATCATTAATAAATTTCTTGACGTATTCTTGAAGATTTCCTAGCCTACCCTAGAGCGTGAAATCAAATTTTGTATTGACCCCAGTACAAAAACCCATTTCTTAAACCCTCAAATATTTCTTCAACTAAAAGGATCTGTTTACGAGGATTATGATGAAAGTCATAATAAAAGCATTGGACTAATGAAAATCATGGGTATATGAAGTATTAGTAAGTGTTATGATGAGTTATGTGGTTATTATGTGAAAAAATGAAAGTTTCTTAGAAATCACAAAGGGTTGAAAAATCAGATTTTGGTAAAAACGTAATATGAAATTCAATTGACCATATCTCCTATTATATTTTGAATTTTTAAGTGTGGTCAAGTCCTAGAGTTAGATCTATGAGTTTTGTAGCTTATCCAAGTGGAATCACTAGAAAAGGTGCGGTAGATTTTCGTGTGGACTGAATTTAGCAAAAGAGTCCAAAGCTGTAAATTACAAAAATGCTACTGCCCAGAAACTTTAAGGGGCTGTTTCGGCCATTAAATTTATGTGAAAAATTCTGGTCTATTGGGACATGAAAATATATGTTATAAAGTACCTCCTGTCCAAAAATGAGCTCATTCTGACTTAAAATGAACAAGTTATGACCATTTCAATATTTAGGTTTTTTTTACGAAAAATGCTATAACTGGAGTTCTATAACTCAGATGACCATGAAATTTAAACTGGAGGCTCACATTAACATGTGTAAGGTCCTGCCAAGATTTGGGAATTTTTGGAGTTAAACTTGAGGTAGCTAATTTCTTAAGGAATTAATTAGAAATTGATTTTTAAAAAATAGTAAATGAATTTTAAAAATTCTGAGAAAAAATTATTTTCATTATGGTTCTATATTATGCTAAATCCCAGAAAAGAAATATGTTTGGGACTGATTTGGTATTTTTTATGAAAATAGTTTAGTTACGAACATATGAGTTAAATATGTTATGTGAAGTAACAAAGTTGAAAGTAGGATTTTATGGCTAGAGAATCCTATATAGAGTATATGCATATTTTTTTGATGAGGGATTTGATAATTGGTGATGATATCTTATGAGTATGACATTTTTGAATGATTAAATGCATTATATGGTAAAGCGTAAATAATTGAGATAAATTGTTTATAAATTTAAGAAGTGATTAAAATATTGTTATAATATTAATAATATTAGATTATGAGATTATTAAGTGATTGATAACATGGGGATATTCTTGAATCTCGGATAAATTATATTATAAATGTTTAATATTTATCCTTTATCTCATTTGATTGATTCTTTATATCATTATCCTCATGCTTATATTGTGTTGAAAGTCATCTCGTGGCTTACGTGAATAGATGGACTTGGTATGATTATGACCGAGGATTGTTCTATATAATCATAACCGTAATTGAAAACACGATTATCTTTGGTCGTAGTGCATGGATAATTTGTGGTAGTGATACTAAATGAATACATGATTATCTTTGGTAGTAGTCATGGATAATTTGTGGTCGTGATACTTAATGAATACACGATTATCTTTGGTAGTAGTGCATGGATAATTAAGTGGTCGTGAAACTAATGAATATCCTTGGCCCAGTAGTGCGGGGATGATTCAATGATATGGATTAATTATTGAAATTTGAGTCTCAACAATGAAATATTAATTCATGGATGTGGTAAAAGTCATCTTTAGTAGTAGTGCATTGATAGACTTGGTATGATTATGACCAAAGATTATTCGGTATAATCATGATCAGTATTGAAAACACGAATATCCTTGGCCAAGAGTGCATGGATAATTCGTGGTCGTGATACTATTAAGTCGCGCGTCTCGGCATTATTGGTTTTACATTTGTATATCTTTGGCTGTAGTGCAAAGATGAATTGTTAATGAATATCTTTGGTAGGATTGCGAAGATGAATTTAATATTTTTAACGATAAAGGTATTCAAGGTATCCTCACCTCTTTATCATATCGTGTACGCATACTTAATTTCGAGGGCAAAATTTCATAAGAAGGGAGGTTGTAAGACCCTCAAATTTTATAAATAAAGATGAATTTTTTATAAATATTATTTTTGAATATTATGGAATAAATTTGATATAATGTTATAGTTGTGGGTAATATTTATAAATTTTGCAAAGTAAGCAAGTTATTATAAAATATTCTTTTTATCGGGGAATATTCGTACGACGGCTCAATCATTGGTGGACCCCACAACAGAAGTATTGTCGTAGTTAGAAAACGAAAAAATTATTTTTCTATAAAAATAATAGCGAGAGGTGTTCTGAGTTAAAACCGTTGAACTACCCAGTAGTAAAAGTAATGCGAATGTCTGGCGTAGTTGTATAGTAGCACACGATATTGATTATTGATGCTTACGTGAGAAGTCACTCAACTATGCTCAATTATTGCTACAGTAATTGCTGCATCATATCTCTTATAAATTAATTCAATTATTGTCACAGTATCATCTGTATAATATGTTATAGTATTAAATTATTAATTGAGACGACAAGTTATAAATGATTAATTATTGTTGAAAGATTAAATATGTGTTGATTAAAAATAAAATGATTTGTGGTAATATTTATTCAATTCTTGATGTATATAAAGAGTCTGTTATGAGACGTTTGTGGTAAGTTTGATTATTTTATGGGGGGACCATATGTCATCATCTAAGAGTCCCTTCGTCAATAGTAATTACCTTTGTGAATAGTAATTACCTTTGTGAATAGTAATTACCTTCGTCAATAGTATTTACCTTCATCAATAGTAATTACCTTTGTGAATAGTAATTACCTTTGTGAATAGTAATTACATTCGTCAATAGTATTTACCTTCGTCAATAGTAATTACCTTCTTCAATAGTAATTACCCCTTCGCAAATAGTAGTTGTCCCTTCAATATTACCAAGAGTTAACTGCCTCTTCGGTGTTCCAAGGGTTAATTACCCCTTCATGAATAGTAGTTGTCTCTTGATATTACCAAGAGTCATTTTGACCCTTCGTTAAGACCAAGAGCCACCCTAAGTTTTTCTATAAATAGAAAGCTCATTCCTTCATTATTTCTTACGAATTCAATGAAACTCTAGAGAGAGAAACTATAGAGAGAAAGAAGAAAAGTATTTTGCTACTTCACTTTTCTAATATTCACTTTTCTTCTAAGGTAGGGAATATTATTTGTTGTACTCTTAAGGGTGTTATTTTTTTATTCATGAAGAGAACTTCATTATTCCATTCTTTATTATTACATTGGAATAACTTTGTAAAAGTGGCATACCCTATACATGACTGTATATGTGGAATACCCTATACTTGGTGAAATCCTTATATTATTTCATTCTTATTTATTCATTGGAATAACATGTATATCACTGAATCCCCTATACTTGGTGACATTCTTCTATTATTTTATTATTCCATTGGAACATCCTGTTCAGGCTTTTACATGGGACTGGTTCCGCCTTTTTATTATTCTCGCTTTATTATTCTATTGGAATATCACGCTTCATGGTGTTTTACACCTGACACGGTTCCGCTTTTTATTATTCTCAGTATTTATTATTCATTGGAATAACTCGCCTATACATCACAATCACCGCATGCATGGTGATTTCTTTTGTTATTTCATTCGCTATTATACTCAAATTGGTTAAAATTTTGACTTCTATACTCCATGAATTTAGTGAAATATCCTTGATATTTGTGCTTCATCCAAAGATTTTTAATGAAAATATTTTTACGAGCATTCTTGAATTTTACTCTACAAAGCAAAGATCATGTTGACAATTTGGGCGTTATTAGTTCTGAATAAATTAATTAAGTGAACTTGTTTTATTGAATTATTATGTCATTATCATCATCCTCATGTTATATTATGTTATCTTTGGCTTACGTGCATAGATGAACTTAGTATGATTATGACCGGGGATCATTCTAGTATAATCATGGCTTGATATAAATGATGTGACAAAAGTCCTCGATGACACATAATTCGATGATGGATAGTTTTTGGTATGATTATGACCGGGGGTGATTCAGATAGTCATGACCATTGATAATTTGATGAAAATCCTTGACCGTGTATGCGGGATGATTAGATATTGTGGTTTATTCATTAAACCGAGTCTTAGTGATAAAAATTGATGAAAACCTTTTAAAACCTAAAAGATAGTAGACTTTATTTTCTACTTGACTCTTTTAATGGATTGCATATTCTCTGCTGAGCTTAAACCGGGTTGTCTATTGTATTTTATCGGTTTAACATTATTGAAGACTATTGATAATTTATTATGCATTATCTTAGTTATAATATTTCTTCTTTGGGCTAGTTGAGCTCACCCTTTCTTTCACCGTTCTCTTCGTGAAATGAGAATATAGTTGGACGACGAGTCGTGAAACTAGTGATGGTCCTGAAGATAGCATTAGTAGTCCTCACTATTCAGTTAAATAGTGTAACAATAAATGTAATGAGGACTCCTTGAGTATGGATATTGTCTAAATGACAATATTCCTATTAGAACTCTCAGTTTATGTATTGTCGTATGTTACACGACAGATGTATAATTAAGTTTGTATTTGTATTTTGTACCATGTATCTGGCGACTCAGAATGGGTGATGAATACCTAATTTTGGGGGCGTCACAGACTTCTCTCATAAGCATCAATAATCAATACCGTGTGCTACTATGCAACCACGCATATTACTGTACTTTTATCAATTTAACCATTTACTAAATAGAATAATAATTATAAAAATTGAATACTTTCATTTCATAAAATTCGGGGTCTCACATGATTTGTTCTAATTGTTGAAACAAAACCCTATGGATGTATCATATACACATCCTCCTCAAGTTTCCCATTGAGGAAGGCCATTTTCACGCCCATCTGCCAGATTTCATAATCATAATAAGCTGTAATCGCAAGCAAAATCCGAATGGACTTGAGCATAGCTACTGGTGAGAAGGTTTCATCATAGTCAACTCCTTGTCTTTGTTTGAAACCTTTTGCAACCAGTCGAGCCTTATAGAGACCTTGTCGTCCATTCCAGTCTTTCTTTTAAAAACCCATTTTCACCCAATACGCTTTATGCCTTCAGGTGATGAAACCAAAGTCCACACTTGGTTCTCATACATGAACCAAGTGTATCGAGTACCCAAGTAGTATTACATATGTGAGAACCACAGCTCGTATCCAATACCTAAGTAGAATTTTGACTTTCAGAAAAATTAATTTCAATCATGAACAAAGCTTGGTTAGGAGTCGAAGATTCTCCAAGCTTTTTCTGCTTTTGTTCCACAAGAAACTCTTTGCAGTTCCTCTTCCAGTGACCCGACTTATTGCCATGTAAGCATATTCTTTTGCTAGCTGGATCAGGTTTCTTTTAATCCTTCACTTTCACCTTGCCCTTAGTCTTCTTGGATTTCTTCTTTTTAAAAGATTCCTTGGGCCTCTTCCTTTTCTTGGAAGAATCATCCACGATTAAGACTTGATCCTTCTTGGATGGGAAATGACCTTTAAAAGTTTTCAACATGTTTAGTAACTCAGGCAAGCTGACGCGCGTCCAACTTATTCATGTGCAAATTCACAACAAATTATGAGAATGTGTCAGGGAGTGATTGCAAGATCAAATCTTGACTTAACTCCCCTTCCATTACAAACCCTAGCTGTCCAAGACCTTCAATCAAATTGATCATCTTTAGGACATAACTCTCAAAAGTAGTGCCCTCGGAATCTAGCAGTCCTACTTTGCTCACCATACAAATCTTTGAGGTGCAGCATTATAGTAGAAGCATCCATAGTTTCATGCTGACGATGAAGCTCGTTACTCATTGATGCGAGCATGATGCATTGAGTCACAGATGCATCATCTTGCCACTTCTTAAAATTAACAATCTCTTCCTTAGAGGCTATTTCTACAATATTTGCAGGGACATACAAATTTAGGACATAAGAAATCTTTTCAGCAGTGAGAACAATTCTCAGATTTCTTAACTAGTCCGTATAATTCGGCCCGGTCAGTTTGTTAGCATCAAATATGCTACGCAATGATATTAGTGAGTTTGACATTTTCAAAATCTGCATGTGAAAAAAGATAACATTTTAGCATACATTCATTTAATTAATTAATTACCGAAATAAATTAGGTTTTGTTTTAAATTGGTATCTCTCACTATTTTCTTCAAACTATATTACCCTCACTTATATAGTTCGACGAAATCTAAATAACGATTTGCTAGTGAGATTAAGGATCCCATTTTAAATATATATAGCCTTGTGTGTGCACAACAAACTATATAAAAATAAATTGGTAGACAACTCTTGTCAATTACATCAACATGTAACTCCTTTTATTTTACCTCTTAGATCATAATGGTCAAGTGTATGCACATCCAAACTAAAATAATCTAAGTTAAGTCATACCTAGCATTTCCATATAAGTGAAGAGAGAGCTACAGTCCTTGTCTGTGCACAATAAAGCGGTAATATTTAATTCCTTCCAAACATCATATGTAATAAAGCAACATCTTAAATATTTAATACTTGCATTGTGTGTGCACGACAAACTCATATCAAATATTCAATACTCAATCGCTTTATCATGCTAGAAGGAGACGTTCGATATTCCCAATATCTTTGAACGTTACAACTTAATATAATTTCGTTGACCTGTTTGTTATTAATTGTCTCATCTTGTTTAGTGCTCATGCACACATATATATAAAATATGCGTTATATATACATATATATAGTATAAGTATGCACATGCACATATAAAATACTATATTCTATCCGGATTGATTATGGACTTTATTCTAGTTTGGTTCACTAGAGACAACAAGTGAACCAAGAGGTCAAACCTAGGGTGTAAAAATTAAATTTTAATATAACTATTACATTTAAAACATGAGCTCCATTACAAACAGGTCTTCAAGAGCTCCTTGTTCCTGGGTCTCCAATTCTTCAAAATAATTCTAACTATTCATATTACAAAACTATTTACAATAAATAGAAACCTTGATCAGTAGTCAAGGGGAAATATATAAGAAGGAGATAAAATTTTTATTAAGAAAAACTAGAGAAGACGAGGTACGCAGACCCTATTTAATAAAACTCATATATTCATGAATCCAACTAAAATAATATACAATCACATTGGGCAATAATTCATAATCAATCACACTTATTATCATACATATCACCATATGTATCAATAAATAACATTCATCTCATGAATAATAAATTCATTCCATATATGCATCAATATCAATTTAATGGGCAAATGTTTGCTAATATTTAGTTTTTTAAAAAAATAAACTTTTTTATTTTAATCAAAAACCAAATCAAAATTAAACTCTTTAATTTTTAACAATCTGAAATCATATTTCAGATAAAATAAATATCTTTATTTTAAACTTTTATCAATTAAATAAACCATTTATCTTAATTGAAAAAACAAAAAAAAATTAGATTCTAGCATGTGGCGCGCCCACGCCCAGAATAAATTAGGACACGGCGCGGCCGCGTTGTAAGCCAGAATCAACTTTTCTTGGGGACGGGCGCGGTCGTACCCAGAATGAATTGGGAAGCAAAGCGGCCGCGCCGCGTAACAAAACAAGAATTTTTTTTTGTTTGCCCAGAAAATTCGATCCAATCGCATATCAATTCATACATGGAATCATAAAATCGATAGTTAGCACAAAGTTAGTCTTTGATACCACTGTTAGGTTTGTATATAGCACGGTCATATAATCAAATCATATAAACGTAGCGAAAGTGCAATAAAACGAGTTTTAAAATTTTCATACAAACCATCACCATAATTATGTTTTGTGCAACACTTTCGAATCCTATTTATAACATATTATAAATACGTTATAACGTATTAAGTGTTTAATCTAATTTATACATATTAAGTGTTTAATGTATAAATACATTATACATTATAATACGTTATAACGTATTATAAATACGTTATAACGTATTATAAATACGTTATACGTTATAAATAGTTAGAAAGTTTTAAGAAATCAACACTTTTGAATGCTATTTATAACGTATTATATGTTCAAGATGTTCATTAGCTAACACATATAGGTAAGTTCAACGTACACATAAACGTTTAACTTAGATATAACTTCATACACATCGCTTACCCTATATTTTCATAGCACAATTCAGTTTGTAAGTCATCACAAATACCACAACGTCTTGATTGCTTTATTTCTTGAAAGTATTCTTTGGACTTAACATTTGGAATTCATGATCAACATTTGTCTCTATCACATAGCATGCTTCTTAACACATTACATAGCATTTTGGTCATGTAAGATAAGTTAAAGTAATCATATAAGCATGCTTTAAACATCGATAAAAATGTAATGCGAACTCAAGATTCGAGATTGGCCAGCGGTTGCCATGTGCATGCTAAGCCTAGGACCAGGTAAGCAATTACTGTAGTCCTCCTGCCAAGCCAAGACTTAGCTGCCACCTTGTGGTTTCTGTTCGACTTTCTCAAAACAATCATACATGATATACTTGTCATGTTAAGGGTCTTTTCATGCTCCTTAAGTCAATCTAGGTTCCTTCTTTCATAATAGAATTCTAAATTGATCATTTCAACAATTTAAGGCCATTCAAGGTCATGAAACCACAAAGTCTATCATGCTTGCTCTCTAATCATACAAGATAGCTATAACACTCATATTTAGACATACTTGTGAGTATTCATAACACATACGTGAAACTAAAACCGCTTTAGTTGAAAATAGGCATCGTTCATGCTTTTCTTGAAACGTGATACACAAGCATGGTATATCTATGGTTGTTCTACATGAGTGGGTCTAAGAGTACCACCAACATGCTTATAAAGATCAGATTCTATCTTTCAAGATAATTTGTCAATATTCATGTTCAAAGGTCACTAGTAGGTTCAACATGTTCATGCTTGCTTATCAACTTCATAAACACCATCTAAAGGTTTATTCATGCATTTCTAGGTCATACTAACATGCTTTCAAAGTCAGAATATAAATTATGTAGAAATCATACATGTTAGCTCACTAGGATAAGCTTTTTCTTGAAAATATTTCTAACACAAAGCTTAATAAGTTTGATCATGCTCAAAGGAACTATGTATATTATAACATGCTCAACTATGTGTAAAATTAGTCATGTATAGCTTACTAGGTTCACAATTTGCAGAACATGATCTCTAACATTTATTTTCAAAACTTAAAGTCCAAGTCTCCATCTAAACCATATGCTTTCGTTAATCATGCAAATCTATTAAAACATGCCCAACTTAGATTCATATACTTATACATACACCTTAAACATGCTTTCATGCTAGTTTAAGCTGTAATGATCGATCAACATATAGCAGATTTCAAAACAAAAGTTCCAACTAAATTCGAATTCGGTAGCAATTGCTAGCCATACTTAATATTAATGCGGGTAGCGGCGATTCTTACGCGTCTGTTCAAGCGAAATTGATTGCTTTTAACAATTATTTAGCCCAAACACAGAATTTACCCACGAAATTGATTCTAAACACTCATGTATTAGTTTAAACATGCTCATAAGGCCATATAACAACTATATGAACATTACCCACCCTAATTAGCATCCAATTCCACAAAATCAAAATTTTGAATTTCAAGAACTTAAGAACTCTGTTTAACAGAAATGGAAATGGAAACCAAGGAATGGAATTATACCTTCGTAATGTGCAATGAACTTGCTCCAACTGAACTCTCAAGCTCTTAGAATGCTCTCACTCTACTACTTAGCAATTTATCAGACAACTCAAGCAACATAGAGAATGAAGGGAAGTGTTCATTTTATAGGAAATTCATTGACCATGCCTAAAGGATGGAAGAATTGCATGAAGGCTAATAAGGAGTTGGTAATTGGTTGTTGGTTTGCATTATGAACACCACTCCCCCCCATGATCATTAGCTAGAAGCTTGGAAGAAGAAATAGGCTTAGCCTTTTTGGTTTATACGTAACTGAGAAATGAGGCAATTGGACACTCATTTTGGGACAAATAATTTAACTCAGTATGCTTGCAACACTTAGCCCATACACTTATACACATTTCTACCCTTATGCTATATCAACCATACATTAGCTACAACTTAATGTCACAATTTAATAATTAATGTTCCAAGGTAGTAGATGTAATATGGAAATGTATCATACGTATGATCCACGTACATTTTTATCACACTGGTACACTTCATTAAAATAATAATTTATAATATGCTCATAGTATTTTATTTTAATATATACCCACCTACATATTGTCACATAGATATTTCATAATGTATTTATAACATATAGTTCCAATATACTTAATCACATTGCCTCATACAATAAAATTTTATAAGACTTAATATATAGTCACACAATGTCACACTACACTATATAGTATAGTTGTACTATTGCTTTCATATGCATATAATCTGTCAATATAATATTATTATATTACTAACTTACTTATTTATGTTAAATAAATAAATCATGCACTTCCTTAATTAATTAACACCAATATTAATTAATCCAACCATTGATTAATGTATTTATGGATTTCCATAATCATTATTCATTTTTATAATATATTGCAAATAATAATAATCACACATTATTAGTTAATTACTAAGAATTCAATATTCTACCACAACCGTTAACAATTAATTAATATAACAATTAATATTACTTAATTGCGCACTTTATTTCATGGTTCATCAATGTCACACAAATCACAAAATTGCTTCATTTAATTTTCAAAGTAGAAAAATTAATTTTTCTCCAATCCGACCATCGGCGCAGATTGTGCCAGTTTATCTTTGACAGGACGGCCTTGATTCTGCGTACTCTCGACAATGCTAAGACTGGTTTAGCTTAAGCCAATGTCAACTCCTATTGTCATACTCGTCTTACACGACATGAATTAATGTCCACAAGAGTAATATTACAAGTCTACTAGCATATTGACTACTTATATGAAATCACCTGATCAACACGATTAATCTTCTTAACTCTCGTTTAATTTGCTTAACGGATTTCCTCGTTTCACAATATGCCACACAAGGAATTTCACAATCCTCATTGTCACTTCACACATCTTAATACGCATCAATTAAACACGAATCAATTGATTTAATCGACTCACAAAATAATAACACTTATATTCACAGAAATATCATTTCCATTAATATATTCATTTAATAATACGTGGAAATTATCAGGTATTACATAGTACTCACAGCAGCCCAATCTCAGAGATAACCCTGAGCAACGACTGTTATATCAGTCCAGAGCTGGAGATAACCCCGATGAGGAGCAAAATTGTCATTTTGTCACTTCGATGCTACATTCACGCCATCTCAACATCATTTCATACCACATTCTACACAGAAGTATACCATAAGAACCATAGCTCTAAATCTGGAGTGACTACTGCACAAGATAACACACCGGATAGAATTTGAAGACCTGAAGATCTGGTCATGGACCCATCTTCCCGACTTCATACAACCTCTTATCCTATGTCATTATGTAATTCTCGACAGCAGCATTCTGGAAAGGTATAACACGCCTCAATCAGATGCCTGGATTGAAAGTTATGAAGGTTTAAGCGGACAACGCGATGAATGAGTGCACGTACTTTGAGACGGTGAGACCCACAGAGCCCGGGGCACCCCAAGCAGACGCAGGTGGACATGCGACTCCCCCCTCTATAAATATAGGGCTTGGGGTGGCCATTTTAAAAGAGAAAAAGGCGAGGAAGCCCTGTCCATTTTACGCTGTACATACTTTAAACTGAGTGCTTTCTTTTTCCAAACACTTGTGAGCTCGTGTTTTGCTACATATTGAAAATATAACCGGTGGAAATTGAGTATTCATTCATCAAAAGCTATCTGAAGTCTTCTTTGGCAGCCCACTGTAAGATATAGCAGATTTTTAAGGTTTTTCTCAATTTCATACATATATACCTATTCACATTGAGAGTCGTGTAGTGTGTGTATGCCCGAATCGTCGATCTGTGGCTTTTATTACTTATATATATATATATATATATATATATATATATATATATATATCGAACTATGTTTCGATTGAGCCCGGATATAATATTTGGAGCGTTTACTACTTTTATATATAAATACTTATCGCTTCTCATCAAACTCTGTTTGATTGAGCCCAGATATACATCCTGAGCGTTTACTTTTTTTTATATATAAATACTTATATATATACCTCTTCCCATCAAACTCTATTTGATTGAGCCTAGATATACATCCAAGCATTTACCGATTATATATATATATATATATATATATATATATATATATATATATATATATATATATATATATACAAATTGCTTTATCGACTTCTGAGTTAGATTTGCCTAAATCTGGCCATTTCTCACTTTAACTGGTTCATGGTGACTAAACTAAAATCGTTGAAGCTGGAAGGCTCAAATTTACTCAAATCTAGTTTGTTTTCTAGCTTTTGTACATATTGTATTATCATGTGAGTCTAGGAATCATGTGATCACAGATTCAGTTCCTGAATTTAGATTCGGTTCCCGTGATGGATATTTTCAGCTGTAGCCAGCTTGTAAATTATTCACGGTGTTTGAATTTCCTTAGATGGCTCTCATGCCCACAAGGAGTTTGGCACTGCTATGTATCTTATTTTCTCGAAGATGCTTCACATCTCAAAAATACTAAAAGCAATCAAGCCGAACATTTAATAAAATGGAAGTATCAAAGGCCTCAATTACAATTGAGCTCAAGGGTTTGAAAACCTATTTTACAAAACATCACTGCCATGTCTTGGTAAAATTGAACTTTTATACAAAATTCAAACCCTTTGTATATAGGTGCAAACAAGGCATAGCACTACTTCCAGACAACAACACATAGACCTACACACACACACACACATTCAGATAAAAGTTTAAATTGAAAAGTGGCGGTAACCGTGTTATTGCGGATGTCGGGGGGGGTGCCTAACACCTTCCCTCCGCATAATCAAGTCTCCGGACCCTACTGAATTTTGGTTTTGCAGACCCGTTAAATAGTGTCACATCACTAGGTCTATGTGCAAACCATTTCTCGGTTGAGTTGGTGGAACCATTTAAAAATAACAACTGGCGACTCTTACAGTCAAATCGTCGACATATAAATGTCAGACCTTTTCAAACTTATTTTTTCAAACAAATCTCACCTAACATGAGAACACCAAAAGACAAGAATAAAAAGGGACAAATAAAAATCCCGACATCGACATATGGCGACTCTGCTAGGGACACTAGTAAGAGGACTTAAGCTGCTATTCAAAACTTTTCAAAAACTTTTATCTGTTTGTGTGTGCATGTTGCATTTACATTTGAATGAATGTGTACTAATGCTTTACTTACTGCACTTAGTTCTTCGCACCATATCTGCATATAATATTAGTGCTTCACACATGTCATCATTTCCATACGGTGAGACGCGATGTATGTGAATTTTTGTTGTGTGATCCCTCCACCAGGAGGCTGTCGGTGTTTGATTACTGAACTCGTAGGGAGACTAATTCCAACAAGGCTCAGGAAAGGCACCATCCAGATTCGCTCCAGTTGAAAGACCGGATTAACTTCCCGTCGATGATCTGGGAACCTTCATGCCAAAAATCTGTAAGAGTAGCCTAAGATAGGTCAGCCTCTGATAAACCAAACGCGGAGGGAAGTCTCTTCATACCTTCCCATTTCAATTACTTATAATTTCAATTACTTGTAATCTCATTTCCATGTCAAGCTCAATGTATTGGAAAATATAAAGGATTATGTGAACATGCATTCCTTTTCATATCAAAACCTGTCATGTTATCCGGTCATTCAAACAGCTGACATCTGTTTTGCAGGATAACACTCCTAAAAATGGACACATTACATAGCATGTAACATTTCCACATTTCCCTAAGACTAAACTACATAAGTCTTTTTGTAGGGAAGCAATTGGTCTCGTTATCCGTTTAAAGTCCAAGAAAGCAATAAGCCTACAGCCAAACATGGATACATCTAGCCAGCCTAATCCTACTCATGTCTCTCTCAAAGAGTTTAAAGGATTAAGCAATCAAATCACAGAGTTGGCTGTTCTGCTCAAAGAATTACACAAGTCAACTCAAGGCCCATAAATACCCATCCACACAGAACCCTCTGCACATGGAGGAACCCAGGGTCCGGACAAAGAAGTTCCAGCACCTGAGTCTCAGTTTGATAAGACCAACAAAACCCCTGAAATCACCCATCTCAAAGAAGATCAAGACACCGGTGATATTAGGAAGAAGGTGCTACAAATGGAAGAGACCATTCGGTCCATCAAAGGGATTGGAACACACGAGAGTGTTTCATATTCAGACCTTTGTATATTCCCCGGTGTTCATTATCCAGAAAAATTCAAGACTCCTGATTTTCAAAAATATGACAGATTAGAAGATTTTTATACCCATTTAAAGGTCTTCATTGGAGAGCTCGGATCTTATGCCGAGAATGAAAAGCTTATAATGCAAGTATTTCAGAAAAGTCTGACAGGAGAAGCCAGAGCATGGTACACCAGATTGGATAACTCCAAAATTCACATCTAGGAGGAGTTAGCCCATGCTTTCCTCAATCAATACAGTTTTGAAACTCAGATGGCTCCAGACCGGTATCAAATTACCAAGGTCAAGAAACAAGTCAATGAGTCATTCAGAGAGTATGCCAAAAGATGGAGGCGTCTGTCTGCTCAAGTTATTCCGTCAATGACTGACTTTGAAATGGTAATAACCTTCATAGACATTCAAGAAGCTCTCTTTTATGAGAGGGTTCTAGCTGGCATAGGCAAGCCATTATCTAAAATGATCAAACACGGAGAAATGTCTGAAATGGGATTGAAATCAGGGAAGATTCAAGACCTTGCTGCTCTAAAAGCTGAAGTTGAGCACATCCAGTCTGGAAGTTATGGGAACAACCCCCGTAGGGTCAATAAGAAGAAAGAAGATGATGTTTCCTTGATACTGCAAGGACAAAAAGGTAATCAAAACATGCCTATCTAGAGGAAAAACTACTCCCATTTTCAAGCTCAGTCTTCAAATCCTCCCTTGCCAAAGAATGGAGAAGTTAAACGTACAAGAGTGTTCACACCCTTAGAGGATTCACTCGTAAACATTCTCAAACTTCTGACAGCTCAGAAGAAAATTAATCATCTCCTTTCACCAGCCAATCCGAGTGGAAAAGGATTCAATGCAAGCAAACAGTGTGCTTACCATGCTGGAGCTCCAGGCCATGACACTCAAGATTGTTGGGCCCTTAAGCATAAGATCCAGGATTTAATTGACAATGGTGAGATTGTAGTGGCCAAGCCCGACCAACCTCACATTCAAGACAACCCTCTCCATCAACACAAGGAAGAGGAAGTTAACATGATCAATTGGGGCGATGCGGAAATCTCCAAATACTTCAAAAATTTGGGTGGTTCATCCCAAGTCAACAAAGATAATTTTGACAAATGGGATTATTCACAATTCTAGTTCATGGTGGAATGGGAATTAAAGGCTGTTGGCGAACAAGTCAATCAATTGGCAGAACAGGTGATTCATCAACACCAAGTCGCATGTCAGTTGTTCAGTCAGGAGCATGATAGCCTCCTTGCTCTCATCACAAGTACTCCACCACTGATTCCACAGAGAGAAACATTGTAGGAAAAGCTTGCTAGAAAAGCAAAAGCTGAAGCCCGTCGAGACTTGGCCAACAAAAGGGAATTCACTTATTTAGGCCAACCAATGGAAGAGATATTACATATGCTAATTAATGAGGGAAAAATCATAGCATTGCTACCTCCAGTCAACCCACGCTCAAAATAGTTTAATGCTAATGGAGTATGTCAATACCACTCCCACTCTCCTGGTCACAGCACTAAGGAATGTGGGCACTCCACCATCTTATTCAAAATATGGTTGACAGCGGTGACCTGCAAATGGCAGACAATAACGTTGTATCATCTGACAATGGGAATGCATTTCCTCCAAGATGGAAGGAAGTTGTAGCAGTTATATCCTTTGAAGGAGACGTTGTTGCCACACCACTTATAATTCGACCAATTCAGCTCAAAGGAGTTGAAAACCCTTTGAAAGTGGCTGCACCAAAGCCAATCATATTATCGTTTAGGCCACAGTATCATGTCATTAGCCTCAAGAAAGTGCCATGGAATTATGAAGAGGCTGAAGGATCAACGTTAAACACAATTGTTGTAGTGTCTAAAGAAAATCCACTTTATCTTCCTCAACGAGTAATGAGGCCTATCATCAAATCTAAGGGGAAAGTGTCCAAGGAGAAGATTAAAGAATTCCTCCGTCAGATGGGACACAATGAAGCCAAGGTGGTTCAAATCTTGAAAGAAGCTCCACAACAGATCTCTATTCTAGACTTGGTTTTCTGTTCAGAAGATCACTAGAAGGTTTTACTAAAAGTACTAGAAGAAGCCCACTTGCCAAAGACATTGGATGTTAAAAAATTCCAACATCTGGTTGATCACATTTTCAATAGTAATGTGATATCCTTCACCGATGATGACATACCTCCCGAAGGGATGGGTCATTGCAAATCATTGCACATTGCGGTTATATCTTCCGGATATGTGGTCGGAGGAATGCTGATAGATGGAGGGTCATCCTTAAACATCTACCCCTATGCCACATTGGAGAAAATGAACATCAATCTCAACAGGATCTGAAGCAGCCATACAATCATCAAAGCCTTTGATGGATCTCAACGAAATGCTATCGGAGAGATTAAACTACCCATGGAAATTGGTCCACATACATTCTATATATCCTTCCAAGTGCTTAAAATCACTAAGGGATACAACTTGCTGTTAGGAAGGCCTTGGATTCATATGGCAGGAGCCATCCCGTCCACTCTTCATCAGCAACTCAAGTATATCATTAACAGTAGCCTGGTCACTGTCAGTGCTGAGCCAGAATGTCCTACTCAAAGTGATATACCCCTTATCAGTTTCAATACAGAAGTTGAGCCTGTCAGCTTCCAAGCCCTTGAGGTGAGAAACACTCACTATCAACCCATCGGGGTGCCACCTCTGATACCCAGAGTTTCTTCTGAGGTAATATCGGCAAGTCAAGAGATGATCTCCTTGGGTTTTCAACCTGGATAGGGGTTAGGAAAGGATCATCAGGGCATCAAGCGCCCAATTCAAGTTCCCAGTTAGACAGGACAGCCGAATTAGGTTATTCTCTTGGGTCCAGTCACAGGAACCCTCACAAACACAAACAGGTTCCTTCATCTACACGGTGTCTACATAGGTGATAATCCTGTACGACCTTTATTAAAGGTCCCTGCCCCTGTGGTAGCCATGCTATTTCCTAAGCCAATACCAGTTAAAGGAAAGGAAGTCCTGATTCCAGACCTGGAGGTGGAAGAAAGGAATCAAAGGTACAAACAAGAGATAGAGAGACATCTGTCAAAAATGTGCGTCCTGGTCCATACAGAGGGTATGAACAGAGACATCCCAGATGGATGATTGTCTAGACATCATGGTCATCATTCAAGAGAAGGAGGATGATAACAACCCCTTCATCACAGCTGTCCACCAGGACTTCACCCTTGGCAATTGGAGCAGCACTCCTTGGTTTTGTTGACAAGGGTAAAAAGGGTAGAAACTCCCTGATGATTGGGTAATATACCCAGGAATTGATTATGTTTGACCTTAATTTGTTGTGTGTCCGAAGCATTTTAGAGTCATTTTACTTGTTCAAGTTGTGTTGTGGCAGGATTGTGCGCTGTTGGAACGTTTGGGAGCATTTTGGTTAAAATGGCAAAGTGGCAACTTCATCGCATCCTAGCGCCGGGCGCCGCTTCAAGGGCAAAAACCAAATGGGAGCTAGTCTTGGTGGCACTAACTTGGGATCTTGCGTGTGGGAATTTAAGCGATGGAATGACATTGACTTTTAGTTTGACTTCGTTTTAGGAGTTTATGGGAAGTCTATTTGGACTAGGATTGTTGGCGTTGGGGAAGTAAATATAAATTGATTCTTTATATTGAATTGGGACTCTATTCTACAGAATTGGAGATTGAAAAATGGGCCAGAGTAGATCTGAAAGCTTGAAACTTGGAGTTCTTCTTCTTCTTTATCTTGTTAAATTGTGCAACTCATTAAAGATGATTTATCAATTATTTGTGGTTTTTATTTTCGTCATGAACTAATTCCTATTATTAAGATTCCAATGGAACCTTTTATGGTTATAAATTGATTATTTGATTTATTCCAATTATTTATGTTGAAGTGAATTGTTCATCATGCCTTGTATTTATTAATTAATTATCTGGCCAATAATTACCGTGTTACTCTGAAGGAATTGAGAGAGGAATTCTAGGGTTAGAATCGGGCGGTGACATGTGACTTAGTTATTTACTCGATGAATAATTAGGTTTGTGAATAGAATGAGAATATCTATTTGCCGTATGTAACACATAAGGAATTGGGATTGTAAGGAGTTTAATTCAATTGTTTTGCATAGAGATATAGCAAAATTAATCGGGTTAAATAGAAGGCAATTGATCACTCGAGAGGGCTTTTGGCATTTGAGAATTCTCAGTAACAATTCAGTAGACATAATAATTGGGATATTTGGATAATTGATTTAATAATCATAATTGGGGAAATTGGAGTCTTAATTGTCATTTATCTGCATTCAAACAATTCTTAATTTGTTATTTGTTTTCTTTTAGAATAATTTCTTGTTTTATTAAAATTAGTTTTCTTAGTTTTAAAAATCACAATTTTTGGTTGTTTAAATAAAATTGAATTGATATAGTACTAGTAGTTGGAGTTTATTAATTGGAATTCTTTGAGGGATCGACACTCTATTTTACCACTATATTACTTGTTGATCGTGTATACTTGCACGTTTGCTTTGATTGTGAAATCAACCAACAAGTTTTTGGCGCCGTTGCCGGGGACTTCTTTGTTAATATTAATTCCATATTAGTTATAATCAATTCGGTCTTAATTTAAACGTTACTTAATTTTCTTCTTGTCTTCACAGGAATTCTTTGCGAGTGTATGCACACTAGATCAAGGGCAAGAAAGGAACTTTTTCCTTATACAGACGAGATTGAAAGGAAGTTCCAGAAAGGGCAATCGACTAGTGCGGCATCACCCGAGGAAGAAAAACTGGCAGAACAAGAAATTTCAGTGAACATGGCAGGGAATGATCAGAAACCACTTCGGGACTATGCCATGCTGAATGTCACGGATATACAGTCGAGTATTAGGAGGCTGGCAATCAATGCTAACACTTTTGAGATCAAACCAGCAACCATTCAAATGCTTCAGAATCAATGTCAGTTTGGGGGTAGTTCGTTAGATGATCCGAATGAGCATATCTTAAGTTTCTTGGAAGTTTGCGACACCTTCAAATTCAACAACGTATCGGAAGATGCTACAAGGTTGAGGATGTTTCCATTTACCTTGAAAGACAAAGCACGAAGTTGGTTATACTCTCAGCCTCCTGACTCAATCCACACTTGGGACGACCTAGCTCAAAAATTTCTAGCTAAGTTTTTCCCACCAGCAAAGTCAGCAAAACTACGGAATGATATTCATACCTTCGTACAGTTTGATTCAAAATCGTTGTATGAGGCGTGGGAAAGGTTTAAGGATATGCTCCGCAAGTGCCCACACCATGGAATTCCACAGTGGATGCAATTGGGGATATTTTGTGTTGGTTTACAAGCATCCACGAGGGCAAGTATTGATGCAGCAGCAGGAGGAGCGATTATGTCTAAAAATCTTGATGAGGCATTTCCGTTGTTAGAGACGATGGCCACCAACAATTATCAGTGGCCCATGACGAGGTCTAATCCTCCGAAAATAGCAGGAAAGTATGATGTGGATGCGATAACATCATTACAAGTGCAAATGGCCGCAATGGCTAAGCAAATGGAATTATTACGGCCACAATCTACACAGCAGGTAGCGATGGTTTGCGGAATATGTGTTGGGGGTCATACTACGGATCAATGTGCTATAAATGCTGAATCAGCACATTATGTGGGGAGTTATAGTCGGTCTACTCAGCCTTATCTGAATCAGAATACATATAATCCGGGGTGGAGAAATCATCCGGGGCTTTCATGGAGTAATAACCAAGCTGCAGAACAAGCACCGAGACAACAAAACAATCCCGAGTTTCAAAACCAGACACAACAACCTGTGCGGAAAGCAAGTTGGGAAGAAGCCTTGGAAAGATTTGTTAAAGAAACTGAGAAAAGGAGTGAGGAGAGTGATAAGAGATTTAATCAAATGGAGCTGAGTATACAAAGTCAGAATGCATCAATCAAAAATCTGGAAAATCAAATGGGACAAATGGCACATGCATTTAATAACCGACCACTTGGAACACTTCCGAGCGACACCGAGAAAAACCCGAGCAGAGATGAGCATTGTAAGGCAGTAACTCTACGAAGTGGAAAAGAACTACAAGAGTCAGTCACGGATAGGGAAAAGGAGGACAATGCATCAATTGAAACAGAGGAAGTGGTGGAGACCGAAAAGCGTCAAGTTGAGACCTCACAGTAGAAAAATTCGGAACCAACCAGTACAATGCCTCCCATACCGTATCCACAGAGATTTCAGATATCCAAGTTGGATAAGCAGTTCTCACGATTTCTTGATATCTTCAAGAAGTTGCATATCAACATCCCCTTCGCCAAAGCCTTGGAACAGATGCCGAGTTACGCAAAGTTTATGAAGGAGGTTTTGTCAAAGAAGAGGAAATTGGGTGAATTTGAAACAGTAGCATTGACAGAAGAATGCAGTGCTATCATTCAGAGTAAGTTACCGCCGAAGCTCAAGGATCCAGGTAGCTTTAATATACCGTGTGAGATTGGAAATCATTTTTCGGGTCGAGCATTATGTGATTTGGGGGCCAGTATAAATCTAATGCCATTATCCATCTACAGCCAGTTCGAACTTCAGGCTCCACACCCAACAAATATCAGTTTGCAGTTAGCGGATAGATCGGTTACATATCCACGAGGTATTGTAGAAGATGTGCTGGTAAAAGTGGATAAATTCATCTTTTTCACGGATTTCTTTATTCTGGATTGTGAAGTGGACAGTGAAATCCTGATCATTCTTGGGCGACCATTTTTGGCAACAGGCAGAACATTGATTGATGTTCAAAAAGGTGAATTAACAATGCGAGTTGAAGATCAACAAGTCACCTTTAACGTTTTCAAGTCAATGTCTTACCCAAAAGAAAAAGGTGAATGTATACGGGTTGATATCATGGAGGAATTGGTGAATCATAAATTCAGCACAACTTATTCGGAGGACCTACTTGAATCTATTTTGCTCGGGACAGACGAATATGGTATTGAAGAGGATATCGAATATGTCAAATGGCTAGACACACCATCAGTTTTTCGAAAAAGCACTCAATCTTTCGACACCATAGAGAGGCCCTAAGCGGAAGGCAAAAAGTTCAAACCGTCAATAGAAGAGCCACCGGTGCTGGAATTAAAGCCATTACCATCCCATCTGCAATATGCTTATTTGGGAAAAGACGATACCCTACCAGTTATTGTTTTAACAGATTTTACTGATACGCAAAAAGAGAAACTGCTACGGGTCTTGCGAGAATTCAAAACAGCAATTGGGTGGACTATAGCGGACATTCGAGGTATTAGCCCATCATTACAGATGCATAAAATCTTAATGGAAGCGAGGGCAAAACCAACCATCGAGATGCAAAGAAGGCTAAACCCGTCATGAAGGAGGTGGTGAAAAGGAGATTATAAAGTGGTTGGATCTTTGGCATTATTTACCCGATCTCGAGATAGTTCGTGGGTGAGTCCTGTGCATAATGCGTACCAAAGAAAGGGGGTATAGCAGTGGTGAAGAATGAAGCTAATGAGCTCATCCCTACTCGAATGATTCTGAGGATGGAGAGTATGCATGGACTCATCGCAAGCTAAATAAAGCCACACGCAAGGATCACTTCCCCTTGCAATTCATTGATCAGATGTTGGATAGGCTAACGGGACATTAGTTCTATTGTCTCTTGGATGGTTATTCTGGATATAATCAAATTGCTATAGCACCGGAGGATCAAGAGAAAATGACATTCACATGCCCATACGGTACGTTTGCATTTCGGCGTATATCTTTTGGTTTATGCAATGCACCGGCAACCTTTCAACGGTGTATGATGGCAATCTTCTCCGATATGGTCGAGAAAAATTTGGTGGTATTTATGGATGATTTTTCTGTGTTTGGTGATAGCTTTGATCTTTGCTTGTAAAATCTGATGTTAGTATTGAAACGGTGCGTGGAGACTAATCTGGTTCTTAACTGGGAAAAATGTCACTTTATGGTGAAAGAAGGGATTATTCTCGGGCATAGGGTTTCTGCAGCAGGATTAGAGGTGGATAAAGCAAAGATTGAGACTATTGAGAAATTACCTCCTCCATCATCTGTGAAGGGAATCCGAAGCTTCTTGGGACATGCGGGTTTCTACAGACGTTTCATTAAAGATTTTTCAAAAATTTCAAAACCCTTGTGTTCCCTGTTAGAGAAAGATGTGCCCTTCAAAATAGATCAGTCATGTATCGAGGCATTCGAGATTTTAAAGAAGAAGTTGGTATCTGCTCCGATCATTGTGGCGCCCGATTGGTCTTTACCATTCGAATTGATGTGCGACGCCAGCGACTATGCAGTAAGAGTAGTTTTGGGTCAACGTCACGACAAAATTTTCCACACAATCTATTACTCAAGCAAGACGTTGATAGATGCTCAGTTGAACTACACAACCACCGAAAAAGAACTACTTGCAGTTGTGTTTGCCTTCGACAAATTCAGAGCATATCTCATCGGGACCAAGGTCATTGTCTACACGGATCATTCTGCAATCAAATATTTGATCGAGAATAAGGATGCCAAACCGAGGTTAATACGGTGGGTGCTACTGCTGCAAGAATTTAATTTAGAGATCCGGGATAGAAAGGGTACAGAAAATCAAGTAGCGGATCATCTTTCGCGGTTGGAAAATGATGAGGTGCAGAGGAAAGGCAATGCAATGATTAACGAGAAATTTCCGGACGAACAACTTCTACGAGTGACCACAACACTGCCTTGGTATGCTGATTATGTGAATTATGTGGTTGCTAAGGTGTTACCCCCGGATTTAAACTCGCAACAATGAAAGAAATTCCTCCATGACGTGAAGCAGTACTATTAGGATGAACCGTTCTTGTTTAAAGCCTGCGCGGATCAAATGATTAGACGTTGTGTGCCACATAAAGAGATGGACAGCATATTGGGTCATTGCCACTCATCAGAATATGGAGGTCATTATTCTGGTGATCGAACTGCGGCCAAGGTGTTACAATCAGAATTTTACTGGCCTTCGTTATTCAAGGATGCGTATCTCTATGTGCTAAAGTGTGATAGATGCCAACGCGTAGGTAATATCTCCAAGCGAAATGAAATGCCACTCAACTCTATATTGGAGGTAGAACTGTTTGACGTTTGGGGAATCGATTTCATGGGACCGTTCCCCTCATCTCTTAATAATCAGTATATTTTGTTGGCAGTGGATTATGTTTCTAAATGGGTTGAAGCCGTAGCTTTACCCACAAATGATGCCAATGTTGTTCTTCGATTCTTAAAGAAGAACATCTTCACACGATTTGGGACTCCCTGGGCAATAATAAGTGATGAGGGAAAGTATTTCTATAACAAGCAGTTCATAAAATTGTTAGTGAAGTATGGGGTTCGTCATAAAATCGTAGCTGCGTATCATCCTCAAACCAATGGTCAAGCTGAGGTCTCGAATAGGGAGGTCAAGCGAATTCTGGAAAAGGTGGTCAATCCATCACGAAAAGATTGGTCTTTACGTCTTGACGATGCTCTATTGGCATATCGTATAGCATACAAGAATCCGATCGGCATGTCACCTTATCGAATGGTTTACGACTCTGCCCTATATATAGCAATAACTGCTTACTTTTGTTGCATAATATTTTCAGTTGCTTTTGTCATTACATGTTAACACTTTGTATGATTGAACAGTTTCATATATTAAGTGAAAGCATTTTGTTTCAGGACTCTAAAGTTAGATGTACCTACACTTGCTGATGAGGTGCCTATTCTTCACAAGGACTGTAACTTTGATGTTAAGTTAGACTCAGAGTTGATGGAGATTGAACATGAGGACTATGCGATACCTCAGGAGATCAAAGAATGGGTCAAAGATAAACACAAGCCAAATCTTGATTAAACCACCTCTTTTAACCTTGGAACCTCAGAAAACTCTAAACAAATCCAGATTGGTACGGACCTCACTCCAAACCAAAGGAATGACATGATTACTCTATTAACCCAATTCCAGGATGTGTTTTCATGGTCTCATAAAGACATGGTCGGTTTGTCCACTGACATCATCATTCATAGCCTTCCCATCAAAGAGGGATTCAAGCCAGTCAGGCAGAGACTCAGGTGATTAATACCTGAGTGGAGTTTAAAATTTGAAGAAGAAATTGTGAAATAATTTCAAGCCGACATCATCATGGTGTCAACATACCTTGAGTGGCTATCCAACATAGTCCCCGTGCCTAAACTTGGAGGGAATGTGCGAGTTTGCATGGATTACAAGGATCTGAACAAAGCTAGTCTCAAAGATAACTTTTTTATACCATTCATCCACATACTCATTGACAATACAACTCAGTATAACATGTACTCTTTTGCAGACTGCTTACGGAGTACCATCAAATCATGGTTGATGAAGAGGATCGTGAGAAAACTGCATTCATCACTCCTTGGGGAATCTTTTGCTATAGACGGTTGTCATTCGGCCTCATCAATGCCGGAGCTACCTACCAGCGAGCCATGATAGCTCTTTTTCATGATCTAATTCATAAAGAGATAGAAATCTATGTAGATGACATCATTGCCAAGTCCTGAAGGGAGGAAGACCACCTAGATCATCTCAAAAAGCTCTTCAACAGGTCGCGTAAGTACAACTTAAAGTTGAACCCAGCCAAGTGCGCCTTTGGCATTAAATCTGGCAAGTTGCTAGGATTCCTAGTTAGCCACAAAAGGATTGAGCTGGATCCTACCAAAATCAAGGTCATCACGGAAATGCCCATACCCCAGACAGAGAGGGAAATACAGGGATTTTTTGGAAGAATCAACTTCATCAGCCGATTCATCTCCCAACTCACAGCAACCTGTGAGCCTATCTTCAAGTTCCTAAGGAAGAACTCCTCCATGAAATGGAATGATGAGTGTCAAAAAGCCTTCCTTGCCATCAAAGAGAAGCTAATTAAAGCTCCTATTTTGGTACCTCCTAGAGATGGTGTTCCCCTGTTCATGTACCTGTCAATTAATGACAATGCCATGGGCTGCATGCTGGGACAGAAAGATGATAGAGGCCAAGAAAGAGCTATCTATTACCTCAGCAAAAGATTCAGCATCAGTGAACACAAGTACACTCTGATTAAGAAAACTTGTTGTGCTTTAGCATGGGCTTCCATGAGATTACAACATTATCTCCATGGTCACACAACCCACCTCATATCCCGCGTGGATCCTCTCAAGTACGTGTTTAACAAACCCGTGTTGAATTGTTAACTGTCCAAATGGCAGTTGATCCTACAGTAATTCGACATCATCTACGTGACTTAAAAGTCTATCAAAGGTCAAGGAATTGTAGATCAACTGGCCTCCGCACCTTCAAGGGATTTCAAACCCTTGGAAACATACTTCCCTAATGAAGGGGTAATGATAGTTCAGCAACACTATCAGGACAATACACACCAACCATGGAAGATGTATTTTGACGGAACTGTAAACATGAAAGGTTCTGGGGCTGAAGCATTTCTAGTATCCATTACAGGGGAGCAGTATCCCGTTGCCGTCAATTTGCAGTTTACCAGCACCAACAACACAGCTGAGTATGAAGGCTGTATCATGGGGTTGATACTAGCCCAATCTATGGACGTCAGATGGTTAACTGTCTTTGGAGATTTCGAATTGGTAATCAGACAAACCACTGGGATCTATCACACCAAAGAGCTACATTTGCTGCTTTACCATTGGCAGGTTATACAGATGGCTTCAGAGTTTGAAGAAATATCCTTCCTCCATATTCCTTGAAATAGGAATGACTTTGCAGATGCGCTAACAACTTTGGCCTCCTGGATCAACATACTTGACAAGGAAGACATGCCAAATATCACCTTTGCCCTGTAAAAGGCTCTAGCTTATGGAAACTACATTGGAGAAGTATCAGATGAGCTACCTCCCATCCAACACCCTGGGTATCATCATATCAAAGAGTATTTACGAGATGGATCTACACCTGCTGAGGCGAGTCAGGCTAAAAGAAAGCGGATCCATCGAATGGCTATAAAATTCTACCTAAGCGGAGATGCACTCTACAAAAGAGATGCAGGACTAGGTCTTCTCAAATGTCTAGACAAAGACCAAGCTCAGAGGCTCATGGATGAAATCCATGGTGGAGTATGCGGCCCACACATGAGCGGCCCTCTACTTGTCAAGAAAATCCTAAGAACAGGGCATTACTGGCTTTCTCTCAAGGCTGACTGTGATGATCACGTCAAGAGATGTTACCAATGCCAAATCTATGGGAATGCTATCCACGCCCCTCCAAGGGAACTCCACAATATGAGTTTTCCTTGGCCCTTCTCGATATGGGGAATGGACGTGATTGGGCTTATCGAGCCCAAAGTAAGTAATGGGCATCAGTTCATCTTCACCGTGATCGACTACTTCACCAAGTGGGTATAAGCAGCCTCTTCCCCCGGGTTACTAAAGAAGTTATCATTGGTTTCATCAGAAATAATGCCATTTGTCGATATGGACAACCAGAGGTGATTGTGTTAGACAATGCCAAAAACCTCAACAATCAAATGATGGAGGAGTTATGTAGTAAATTCCACATCAATCATTTCAACTCCATCATCTACCGTCCAAAGATGAATGGTGTTGTTGAAGCGGCTAATAAGAATATCAAAAAGATCATGCAAAAGATGTCCGCCAAACACAAAGGATGGCCTGACTTATTGCCTCTGACTTTATTAGCCTACAGAACATCAATGCGCACTTCCACTAGGGCAACCCCCTACTCATTAACCTATGGAATGGAAGCAGTGCTTCCCATAGAGGTGGAAATGGAATCCCTCGAGGTGTTTATAGACGCTCAGCTGGATAAAGACCAATGGTTACAAGATAGGTACCACCAATTGTCTTTAATAGATGAAAGGCGGGCCACAGCTATCTTCCATGGTCAGTTATATCAACAAAGGGTCAGTAGATCCTACAACAAGAAAGTCTAGCTACGGCAGTTTAAACAACATAACTTGGTCTTAATGAAGGTTCTTAATAACCAAGATCATTCCAAAGGAAAATTCGCCCCAAACTGGGAAGGCTCGTTTGTTGTCAATGAAGTATTGATTGGAGGAGCCCTCAGATTACAGGAGATGGATGGCGATGAATTTTTGCAATTCATCAACTCGGACACCGTGAAACGGTACTATATCTGAAGTTACTAGTAAGCCAGCATCTTGGTTTTGGATCACTAGATCACTAAATCCCCAGTCAATTCAGGTTTTCAAAACCTTTCACTACATATAACCTTTCTTCACATCCATTTGCCCCATCAGGGATAAACACACTTTCCAACCAGCAGCCTAGTTCTGGATCATCAGATCCATCACTCAACTCAGGTTTTCAAAACCTTTCACACCTTCAGTTTGGCCCACCAGGGATCAAGCATTTCACACCTTTGTTTTGTCCCACCAGGGATAAAACTTTTCACATTTGCAGTCTGTCCTGTACACGGGGCGAACTACGCAGACCTGATCTCTTCAATACACGGGAGTACGTAGGCAGCCATTTTTATGGTCCAGTCTAACTATAAAAAAAAGCAATAAAAACATCTCTACACCCTTTGCCACATAAAACTTTGAACCTTTTCACGCTAGGTTCAAACTACGCAGACCTGATCTCCCCCTTCTCAATGGGAGTACGTAGACAGCCATTCATGGTTTGGTCTCACCCCTACCAAAACACAAAAACTTGTCAAATGGTACTGGGATCATCCTTTAAACCATACATAATAGGCTTAGACCAAAGGGATGGAACTACCTGGTCCCCCCATGTGACGCCCCCAAAATAGGTATACATCACCTATTCTGAGTTGTCAATACATGGTACAGAAACAACTACAACTTTATTATTACAACAGTAAAACTGTGAGTTTGAATACAAATATTATCTTCTAGACAATATCTATACTCAAATAAATCCTCATCACATTTATTGATATATTATTTTACAAAAATGGTGAGGACTACTAAACAATCCTTTCTAAAACCTTCATTCCATACCCCAGACTACGTACTCGCTATATTCTCGCCTCCCGAGAAGAAAAATGGAACAAAAAAGAAAAGGGTGAGCTCAACTAGCCCAAAGAAAGAATATTATGACTAAGATAATATACAACAAATTACCGTTAGTCTTCAACAGGAAAAATCTAATAGAATACAATAGACAACAAATTTTAAATCAATATTCGCAGCGAAATAATAATTCATTAGAAGAGTTAAGTAGAGAATGCAAACTACTATCTTCTATGTATGAATTTAAAAGTTCATCGCTCTATCTTTTATCCTCGTAACATCAATCAATATACATCTCGAATCAAATATTCATCTTTGCACTACTGCCAAAGATATTCATCATCGATTAATCATGTTCATCTAAACACTGCTAATCTTTTGCACTACTGACCAAAGATATTCTTCAGAAATCATTCATCTTTGCACTACAAAGCCAAAGATATTCAATAATATCATCATTTAAGACCGAGGATGATGAAAATATTTTTTAAAGAAACGAATCCATTGAAACAAAATGACAAGGATTAAGGATTAAGGATTCGTACTTTTGTTTTATCCATGTTCAAAAATACCTCAAAAATAATCATAGTGGTGTAAAATTCAAGAATGATCAAAACATGGATACAATCAAAGCTAATATCCGTATAGATATTTTGGATAAAAGAAGAAATTTTATTTTTCTATGAATAAGGCACGATATCGTGAATAGTAACTCTACACCAAAAGATAGAAATTCCACAAAAACATCTTCACGCTTCATGAATAGTACTCGTGAATAGTAACTCGTGAATAGTAACTCATGAATAGTAACTCGTGAATAGTAACTCATGAATAGTAACTCGTGAATAGTAATTCATGAATAGTAACCCCGACATGAAAAAGTTCAAAATTTGATAAAAAGTTCCAACCAATATTTCAGATAATGATATTGAAGAAATAATATCATTTGAGAAGAAAATAACATCCCTTACCTCGAAGATTAGTACTTCTAATTTGGAATAATGGATATAGTCTTTGAAGGAAACTTCAGACTCCTAACAATACTCAAAGTATACTCAAAATACTCACAAGAATACGCTCGATAATATAGAGAGAAAAAACTTCAATTTCTGGTGTAATTTTCAATTCTAACCTAAGCACCCTATTTATAGAAAAATGCTTAGAACACCAAAGCGAAAATTTAATAAAATATTAATATATATTATAAATTTCCTTAGCCCATCTTTGAAGATCTGATTTCAGCAATTAATATCACATGTTAGCCCACTTAAATGCAAAAAACGTTTTTCTTTAAAATAATAATTAAAACTTCCAAAATCAATTATTTTGAGCTTGAACTTCAATAATTCATAATAAATAGCCCTTTATCGGAAAATTCGAATCTCGTGAGTTTTATAGGAAATTCAATTCTCTACAACTTTGCGTAAGAAAGTTTTTCGAATTCCAAATGAAATTGACCAAAATCCACAAACGGGCAATTTTACAAGCTATAATCAAATTTCACCGATAAATGGGGTCCACCGACATGTTTAACATGTTCTAAACATTTATTGCAACAAAATACTCTTCCTCCTCGTATACTCATATATCCCACATTCGTTGTAAAAATATCATCATTATTATATTATTAAAATATAATAATATATTTAAATGAATTATTTTATCGTAAAAAGATAAAATTTCAATTTTCAACAATTGTCACATTAAAAATTTTCTCCATCTATATCCACATAAAATTAATATTTTCCTCATCATATGAATCAATAATTAATTATTCACAAATAATATTACAGACTCACAATATTGACAACCGATACGGTTCCTCAGAAAGAGGGGCTTTCCAATAAGAATTTCTCCTTCTTGGAGCGCAATTTAGGTGACCAAACCTCTCCTTAGACGTAACTTTCTTCAATAGCGGTAATTCTGTAACCATTATTGAGTAGTGCCTTCTTACGTAAGAATCAATAATTGGTGCAATACCGTGCTTCTTGTGTTTTAACCAATGGTAGTATTTTAACAAGATTAATCTGTAATAACTACGCCGCTTATTTTTAACCAACTTATATTTGTCGCTTTCTTCATCCAATCGCTTTCGTTATGGGGCCCACACATGGTCACGTAGTCAGTATGAATATTCCCAAGCGATGCGAATATTCCACGACCAAACGAATATTCCCCGACAACAATGAATATTTTATAACCACTTGCTTATTTTGAAATATTTGCATATTTTACCCCTAACTATCCACATTAATCACATCAACCCTTACTATTTCAAAATAATAAATAGAGAAAATTAAATTTCATTAATAATAAGTTGGGGTTCTAACCTCCCTCCTTATGAAATTTCGTCCTCGAAATTGACGTGCGACGCACAGTGTTTTCAAAAGGTGAGGATACCTCGCTTTCATTTCCGCTTTCCAATTCCCGTGTCATTTCCCTATAGCATGATTCTTCCACAAAACTTTAACTTGTGGTATGACCTTTCTTGCTGGCGTGGGACATGCTCCTTCCTATCCAAGATCTTGACAGTACCTCCCTCATACGTTAAGTCTTCTACTATTTCGTCCGGTTCTAATTCTATAACGTGGTTCGGGTCTTTCACATATTTACTGAAGTACGGATATGTGAAACACATTATGAACACGAGACATACTTGGAGGTAACGCAAGTCTATAGGCTACATTTCCTACTCGGTCAAGAATTTGAAATGGACCAATAAATCGTGGATTGAGCTTTACTCTCTTCCCAAATCTTGTAACTCCCTTCCATGGAGCAACTCGCATGACAATACATGATCCCCTACACTAAATTCCACGTCCTTTCTCGGTGAAGATCCGCATAACTCTTTTGTCAATCTTGTGCCGCTTTGTATACGTTGTCGAATCATTTGAATCTTTTCGGTAGTCATATACGTACTAACTCCTGGGTCCCAACAATGTTGCTTCACCCACCTCATCCCAACATATTGGAGAAACGACATTTTCGGTCCATATAATGCTTGAATGGAGCCACACCTATACTTGCTCGATAACTTTGTTGTTGTAGGAGAATTCCACCAATGGTAAATACTTATCCCAACCGCCTTTGAAGTCTAGGACACGGAGTCTTAATAAATCTTCAAGAGTTTGAATAGTCCTCTCTGATTGTCCGTCCGTTTGGGGATGGTATGCCAACTAAATCGCAAATTCGTGCCCATAGCTTTTTGCAAGCTAACCCAAAATCTTGAAGTGAATCTTGGGTCACGATCCAAAACTATGGATACTGTGCATGCCATGCAACCTCACAATCTCATTTACGCACATACTAGCAAGACGTTCAAGGGAATAAGTCTCCCGTATCGGCAAGAAATGAGCAGACTTGGTTAATCTATCAACAATAACCCAAATAGCATTGATGCCTTGAGAAACCGTAGGAAGACCCGTAACGAAATCCATGGTAATGTGTTCCCACTTCCATTTCGAATCTCAAGTGGTTGCAACGGACCCTTAGGTACCGGATGCTCGCCTTTACACGTTGACAAGTTAAACACATTGAGATAAACTTTGCAATCTCTCTCTTCATATTGTTCCACCAAAATGTATGTCAAGATCACGATACATTTTAGTACTTCCAAGATGGATTGCAAATGGTGTATTGTGTGCCTCCATCATAATCTTGTACTTCAAATCGAGTCGTTAGGAACACAAAGTCTAGAGTGGACTCAAGTATTCCTTCTTCATCAATTCTCGCTTAGGAATAGCTCTTTCTTGTACTTTCTTCTTCATACGCATCATTTCAAGATTGGGTGGCTTGAGCAACCTTAACTTTTTCTATTAAAGTTAGCTCTATCGTATAATTGACATCATCGCACTTCGTTCCGCATATGATCTTCTACTCAACGCGTCACTACCACGTTCGCCTTTCCGGATGGTATTGAATAGTGTGGTCGTAGTCTTTTTCAATAGCTCGAGCCAACGTCATTTTGCTTAGCATGTTGAGTTCTTTTTGAGTGAAGAAATATTTAAGGCTTTTATGGTGCGAATATATCTCCACTTTCTCCCCATATAGATAGTGCCTCCATATTTTTAGCGGCAAACGCATTTACGCTAACTCTAGATCATGAGTAGGATAATTCCTCTCATACTCTTTAAGTTGTCGCGAGGCATAGGCTATGACTTTCCCACGTTGCATGAGAACACATCCTAACCCTTTGCACAAGCATCATCAGAGATAACAAATCCATCCGAACCGGATGGTATTGTTAGAACAGTCTTAAAATAAGTCTCCTCTTAAGCTCTTGGAAACTCTTCTCGCATTCTTCACTCCAAACGAATTTTGTATCCTTCCGAGTTAGGCGAGTTAATGGAGTAGTGATTCGAAAACCCTTCCACGAATCTCGATAATAACCAATTAAGCCCAAAAAGCTACGTATTTCATCCACCGACTTGATTTGCTCTAACTTTGTATTGCTTCAATCTTCACGGATCAACAGATAATCCATGTTTCGACACCACGTGCCCAAGGAATGCTACTTCCTCGCCGAACTCGCATTTCTTCAATTTGGCATATAGTTTGTTTTCACGAAGCCTTTGGAGTACCAGCCTCAAATGGTGCTCATGATCTTCACGACTTTTGGAATATATAAGGATGTCATCAATAAAGACAACAACAACCCATCCAAATATTCCTTGAATACTCGGTTCATCATATCCATAAAATCCATGAGGAGCATTAGTTAGTCCGAAAGACATGACTAAGAATTCATAATGCCCATACCGAGGAGTTCAAGGCGATCTTTGGAATATCCTCGATTCTAATCTTCACCGATGATATCCGGAATCGAAGATCGATTTTTGAAAAGAATTGTGCCTTACGCAATCGGTCAAACAAGTCATCAATCCCGAGGTAGAGGATACCTATTCTTGATGGTGACATGGTTCAATTCACGATAGTCAATACAAAGTCGCATACTCCGTCTTTCTTCTTTACAAATAAAACAGAGCACCCCAAGGAGATGTACTAGGGCGAATGAAACCGATGTCCAACAATTCCTCGTAGTTGGACCTTTAACTCCTCAAGTTCAATAGGAGCCATTCGATATGGGGTTTTAGAAATGGGCTTTGTACGTGTTCAAGATCAATAAAGAATTCAACTTCACGTTCTAGGGGTAGATCGGGAAGTTCTTCTAGAAATCGTCGGAAAGTCAATAACAACAGGAATATTATTCAAATTTGACGTGTCTTTATTCAAATCCATAACATGGGCTAAGAAAGCTTGACATCCATTTTTCAATAAACGAATAGCTTTATGATTCGATATGACGGTGATTGATTTTAATGGTTTAGTTGCTTGAATTGCATAACAGTTGGTTAGGAATATGAAAACTAACAACCTTACGAAAACAATCAATTTTGGCATGATGAGTAGTTAACCAATCAAACCCTAAAATCACATCAAAAGCAAGTATCTTTAAAGAGATAAGGTCAACAATGTAAAGGTAATGGTGCCAACTTGAATCAAACAAGATTTATAAACAGATGGATGTGATGAAAGTTTCTCCTAACGGAGTTTCCAAAGATAGGTCAAAGTGTAATTTCTCCTGAGTCAAGTTTAAACGTTGAGCACAAGCGGAGAGATAAATGAATGGGTAGCACCGGTATCAAGTAAGGTATAAACTTCGCAAGAATTTATAAATAGCTTACCCGTGATCACCTCGTTTGGGTTCCTCGTATTTTGACCACCACAACAAACGCTCTTCCTAATCGTTGACTTTGACTTTTACGGGACGATCTTTTGAGTCACCGTCCCCATTTGAACTAGGTTTCTCTACCGTATAATCTCGAAAGCGATATGTCCTTCCTTTCCACAATTATAGCATACCTTGAACTGTTGTGGGCGGTTTGGTGATATGTCCCTCCTTCCCGCATTTATAGCATATGACCGGGTGGTCGTTCTCCTCCCTAGAACCAGATTCTTTGCTTTGGCCTTTGCTGTCTTCATATAATTCGTTGTTAAATCTCCTCTTTTAAAATCTCCTCCCGACTCGCTTCTTACATTTTTCATGGCCATGATTACCACTAGAGTGGTTACCATTTTTGTCCGTCTCTGCTTTTTTCTCCACTTGTTATCATTATTCTGTTGACTCGCTATCTCCGATACGATCCTGGTTGTGGTCCTCAACACCGTACTCGTTATCTCGCTCTAATAATTGAGCCTCATTTTACAACATCTCGAATAGAGAGAAGTTTATGAGAAATGAGATCTTGACGTATCTTTAGGGTTTCAAACCTCTAAGAAACATCCGCGTCATACGTTCCTCATTCTCCACCAAATGAGGTGCAAACTGGATAACTCGCAAACTTTTTGCCTCGTCTTTGACACAAATCCATGTTATTTTGCTCTAATCGATGAACTCCACTTCCTTCATATGACGAACACTTTCGGGAAAGTATTTGTCATTAAATAGTTTCAAACGCTTCCCAAGACATGCTTGAGTCGCGGTTTGGATGGGTACGCTTCACGAGACTCCACCAGTGAGTCCGCCGCAATCGGAACATAAAGGTGGCGAATGGAACCTTCGTTCCTCCGTGCATCCCAAGACATCGAATATCTTGGTAATTTGTTTGACCCATGTTTCCGCCGCATGATCGGATCTGGCTTTCCCTTAAATTCGTGGTCCCAACTCTTTGAACTCTTGGGTTTGTGACAACCCGTGAATTGCTATCATTTCCTCCTGTATTTTGAACACGAGTCTCCTCGTTCGATTTTGCATGAACTGCAAAAAGCTTCTAAACATCCCTCGTTCATCATCTGCTTTCAATTGGTGTTGTTCACAGGAGGAACATTGCCACTGTTGTAACGTTCTCCTCGTTGGTGAGTACAGCGCGTCTCCACGGTCTCATTTCCATGGTTAATACTCTCGGTCGACATTCTCAAATACTGTCATAAAACAAGGGTTAATTAAGGAAATCAATATATCACATAATATCCCTATATACTGACCAACTAAAAAAATAAACTTAGGTAGGACACACTAGCGAAGGATTTACTCGTCTCTCCCCTCCTAGTTCTATTCCCCGATCTCCGCTAGAGATCATATCCCTAAGCTCGATACTAATCATCAGGACGCCCCCAAAATAGGTATACATCACCTATTTTGAGTTGTCAATACATGGCATGTAAACAACTACAACTTTATTATTACAACAGTAAAACTATGAGTTTGAATACAAATATTATCTTCTAGACAATATCTATACTCAAATAAATCCTCATAACATTTATTGATACATTATTTTACAAAAATGGTGAGGACTACTAAACAATCCTTTCTAAAACCTTCATTCCATACCCAGACTACGTACTCGCTTATATTCTCGCCTCCGAGAAGAAAAATGGAACAAAAAAGAAAAGGGTGAGCTCAACTAGCCCAAAGAAAGAATATTATGACTAAGATAATATACAACAAATTACCGTTAGTCTTCAACAGGAAAAATCTAATAGAATACAATAGACAACAAATTTTAAATCAATATTCACAAATGAAATAATAATTCATTAGAAGAGTTAAGTAGAGAATGCAAACTACTATCTTCTATGTATGAATTTAAAAGTTCATCGCTCATCTTTTATCCCTGTAACATCAATCAATATACATCTGAATCAAATATTCATCTTTACACTACAGCCAAAGATATTCATCAGTTTGGTCATGTTCATCTAAACACTGTTAATCTTTGCACTACTACCAAAGATATTCTTCAGAAATCATTCATCTTTGCACTACAGAGGCAAAGATATTCAATAATATCATCATTTAAGACCGAGGATGATGAAAATATTTTTTTAAAAGAAACGAATCCAATTGAAACAAAATGACAAGGATTAAGGATTAAGGATTCGTACTTTGTTTTATCCATGTTCAAAAATACCTCAAAAATAATCATAGTGGTGTAAAATTCAAGAATGATCAAAACATGGATACAATCAAAGCTAGTATCCGAATAGATATTTTGGATAAAAAGAAGAAATTTTATTTTTCTATGAATAGTGTCAGATATCGTGAATAGTCCGATATCGTGAATAGTAACTCACACCAAAAGATAGAAATTCCACAAAAAACATCTTCACGCTTCATGAATAGTACTCGTGAATAAGAACTTGTGAATAAGAACTCATGAATAAGAACTCGTGAATAGTAACTCATGAATAGTAACTCGTGAATAGTAATTCATAAATAGTAACCCCGATATGAAAAAGTTCCAAATTTGATAAAAAGTTCCAACCAATATTTCAAAGATAATGATATTGAAGAAATAATATCATTTGAGAAGAAAATAACATCCCTTACCTCGAAAGATTAGTACTTCTAAATTTGGAATACTCTGGATATATAGTCTTGAAGGAACTTGCACCGCCTAACAATACTCAAAGTATACTCAAAATACTCACAAGAATACGCTTTCGATAATATAGAGAGAGAAAACTTCGCCGGTGTAATTTTCAATTCTAACCTAAGCACCCTATTTATAGGAAAATGCTTAGAACACTAAAAGCGAAAAAATTTAATAAAATATTAATATATATTATAAATTTCCTTAGCCCATCTTTGAAGATCTGATTTCAGCAATTAATATCACATGTTAGCCCACTTAAATGCAAAAAATGTTTTTCTTTAAAATAATAATTAAAACTTCCAAAAATCAATTATTTGAGACTTGAAACTTCAATAATTCACAATAAATAGGCCTTTTATCAGAAAATTTGAATCTCGCGAGTTTTTATAGGAAATTCAATTCTCTACAACTTTGCGAAGAAAGTTTTTCTGAATTCCAAATGTAAATTGACCGAAATCCACAAACGGGCAATTTTACAAGCTATAATCAAATTTCAATTAATAAATGGGGTCCAATCGGCATGTTTAACATGTTTTAAACATTTATTGCAACAAAAATACTCTTCCTCCTCGTATACTCATATATCCCACATTCGTTGTAAAAATATCACCATTATTATATTATTAAAATATAATAATATATTTAAATGAATTATTTTATCGTAAAAGATAAAATTTCAATTTTCAACAATTGTCACATTAAAAATTTTCTCCATCTATATCCACATAAAATTAATATTTTCCTCATCATATGAATCAATAATTAATTATTCACAAATAATATTACAGACTCTCACAATATTGATAACCAGGCGGTTCCTCAGGAAGAGGGGCTTTCCAATAAGAATTTCTCCTTCAAAAGCGCAATTAGGTGACCAAACCTCTCCTTAGATGTAACTTTCTAGACATTGCCAATAATGTTATCTAATAATATTATTCAGATAATATGAATTATTGCTTCGATAATGAAAAATATTGTAAATGACAATTATCAAACAACAATAATATAAAATATCAACGCAAAGCAATTATTAACTCAATAAAATAATTTGAGCGAGAATTACCGTAACCATTATTGAGTAGTGTCTTCTTACATAAGAATCAATAATTGGTGCAATACCGCAAAGTGCTTCTGTGTTTTAACCAATCGAGTATTTTAACAAGATTAATTGGTAACAACTACGCCAAGTTATTTTTAACCAACTTATATTTGTCGTTTTCTTCATCCAATCGCTTTCCGTTATGGGCCCACACATGGTCGCTGCTTGTGCGTAAATTTAATATTCCCAACAAGTATGAATATTCCACGACCAAACGAATATTCCCGGACAACAATGAATATTTTATAACCACTTGCTTATTTTGAAATATTTGCGTATTTTACCCCTAACTATCCACATTAATCACATCAACCCTTACTATTTCAAAATAATAAATAGAGAAAATTAAATTTCATTAATAATAAGTTGGGGTCTTACACCCCATGCCAATGGGAGAACCGGCGACCATCTAAGTTGCGGTTGAGTCTTCAAAGAGAAACACCAATCCATAAGAGATGGAACTACCTGGGCTCTCCCATACAAAGGAGTATAGGAGACCATCTATGGGGCGGTCAACCTCAGAGAGGAAAGACACACTCCTCTCCATAACCACATACAGAAACCAATCCCAAGACACCAAAGGGTAGGGAATACACACAGATCAATGATCCATTCTTAAAGATCCTAAGACATCTCAATCTTCATCCATCAAGGGGGAGTTCAGAATACATCGAGATCATAAGCCATGGAGAAACAGGCAAATATCAAGCAAGTAACAAGGCATAACTAAAAGGTAAGTGAATCAAAATATATTTCCCTGCCATATATAATACTGTTTGATATATATAATATGTACTGTACATAACAAATCAGTGTGTATGCGTGTTGGGTAAAATCTATATACGCACAACACGCAAGTATACGTGGTCAACAAGTAATATAGTAATGAGTAGAGTATCGTTCCCACAGTGACAAGTTAGTAAGAAACTTAACCATACAATTACTAATTTCCTATTAATTCTAATTTTATTAAACTATTCAATTCAATGATTAAAATTATAGAAACTAAATTAAGAAACAAATAAACTACCACAAAACAATCACCAATATCAAAATCTGGAATTTCAAATAATTAATGGAGAATTAGACTTATGATTTCAACCTAAGCTTCACTCTGATTTATATACCTTTATTCCAATTCAAATCACTATCCCAGTTTATTAATCAAGAACACGAATGTAGTACTAGCCACCTCTTGATGCACTAATACTGTATTAACTTAAATCCACAAATTAGATAGAAACAATTTAAACACCTTAATCAAATAACTCACTATATCTCTATGTGAATTATAATAAAATAAGGTCTAAGATTAAGTTCTCTATCCGATTACATACGATGTCAAGCATATCTCTACCTTAACATTCATCAAGAATCTGTTATTCACAAAATTCATGAACACATGCTATATTAACTAAGTCTAGATTCGAATATCCTCTCTCGATTCCATATAAATCCATAAAGAATTGTTGATCAGGCAATTCATAAATTCAAGCTTAAATTAACATTGATAAACTGGAAAATAGCTTATTGAACTGGAAATCAAAGTTTACAAAATCATCGTTTCACTCAAGGATCCACCATAAGCCTAAAAAGTGAATTAGTTCATCATAAATGAAATAACAACTGAATAATTCAAAGATAACATTCTTTTAATTACAGATAAAAGACTAAAGAGAAGAATAGTGAAAAACACCCTTCACGTAGCCTAAATCTGCAATCGTTCCGAAAATCTCTTTAAAATCTTGCTCCAATGCTTGCTATGAAAAACTGGAATTGATCTCTGTATTATGCCTTGTGTGTGTTTAATTCGTTGCTAATTGAGTAATAGATATCCCAACACACAAGTCCTAGTCAAAATTCTTTGCTTATTAGAGTCCATATGCTATTCAAATGCTAAAGTTTATGTAAGACCCCAACTTATTATTAATGAAATTTAATTTTCTCTATTTATTATTTTGAAATAGTAAGGGTTGATTTGATTAATGTGGATAGTTAGGGGTTAAATACGCAAATATTTCAAAATAAGCAAGTGGTTATAAAATATTCATTGTTGTTTGGGAATATTCGTTTGGTCGTGGAATATTAAATCGCTTTGTCGGGAATATTAAATGCGGCCGTATAGCGACCATGTGTGGGCCCCATAACTTGAAAGCGATTGGATGAAGAAAACGACAAATATAAGTTGGTTAAAAATAACGGCGTAGTTATTACAGAATTAAGACTGTTGGAATACCCGGTGGTTAAAATACGATGTCTGGCGTGGTTGCACAAGAGCACACGGTATTGCATGATTGTTGAATTATTGATCCTTACGTAAGAAGGCACTACTCAATAATTTTCACGGTGAGTTATTGTTCAATATTTTATTTTATTGATTCAATAATTCTGCGTTGATATTTTATATTATTGTTGTTCAATAATTGTCACCGCACATTATCTCCATTATCGGATCAATAATTCATATTATTTGAATAATATTATTAGATAGCATTATTGGCAATGTCTAGAAAGTTCATCGAGGAGAGGTTTGGTCACCTAATTGCTTGCCAAGAGATGAGGAGAAATCCTTATCTGAAAGCCCCTCTTCCTGGGAGCTACTTTGTTGTCATAATTGTGATTCTCAGAATATTATTTGTGAATAATTAATTATTGATTTATATGATAAGAAAATATTTATAAATGATGGATTTATTTGTTTTATGTGGTTATAATTGAATGATTTAATGTTGAGGTGTTTTATCGAATTCTCTTACATGAATGGAGGTATTAAAAATCAAATCAAGATTTTTACGATATATTGCGTGAGTTATAATTTTTAATCCGACCGTTGGATCGTTGTAATTTTTGGATATGTTATACATACATAAGTTGAGTATATGTCCACAAATTTTGAACCGTTAAAATGAACGAATGATTTGTTATGAATTTTAAGAGGTGACTGATTCGAAATTAGGTTTATAATTGATTTTGGTGGAAAATTCTAGAATTGAGTGGGCCCCACTTGTGGTTGGTGAAGAAATGTGCTGAATTTTATTTCAAATGTGGTGGGTGGGAATAGTAGCGGTAGTAAAGCCATCGGGTTGCAGTCAAGTCTCGCTAAAATTTTCCTATAAATAGAGGGCTAAGTTAGAATTGAAAATCACACGTAAACAAGTTTTCTCTTTCTCTCTCTCTATATTATTGAGCGTAGTTTGTGAGTATTTAGATATTTTGAGAGTTCTTTGTTCAAAGACAAGTTTCATTCAAAGATCACTTCGACCTTTCATTAAAGTCTTGATTCTTTGAGGTAAGGGATGTTATTTTCTTCTTAAATGATATTATTTCTTCATATCATTATCTTTGAAATATTGATTGGAACTTTTATCAAATTTGGAACTTTTTCATGTCGGGTTACTATTCATGAGTTCTTATTCACGAGTTACTATTCATGAGTTACTATTCACGATTCTTATTCACGAATACTATTCATGAAGCGTGAAGATGTTTTTTGTGGAATTTCTATCTTTTGGTGTGGGAGTTACTATTCATGTATACGGCACTATTCACGATATCTGACTATTCAATAGAAAAATAAAATTTCTTCTTTTTGTCCAAAATATCTATTCGGATACTAGCTTTGATTGTATCCATGTTTTGATCATTCTTAAATTTTACACCACTGCGATTATTTTTGGAGGTATTTTTGAACATGGATAAAACAAAGTACGAATCCTTAATCCTTGTCATTTTGTTTCACTGGATTCATTTCTTTAAAAAATATTTTCATCATCCTCGATCTTAAATGATGATATTATTGAATATCTTTGGCACGTAGTGCAAAAGATGAATGATTTCTGAAGAATATCTTTGGTAGTAGTACAAAGATGAGCAGTGTTTAAATGAATACGACTAATCGATGAATATCTTTGGCTGTAGTGCAAAGATGAATATTTGATTCGAGATGTTTATGGATTGATGTTACGAGGATAAAAGATGAGACGATGAACTTTTAAATTCATACATAGAAGATAGTAGTTTGCATTCTCTACTTAATCGCTTCTAATGAATTATTATTTCAAGCTGCGAATATTGATTTAAAATTTGTTGTCTATCAGATTCTATTAAATTTTTCCCTGTTGAAGACTAACGTAAAGTTGTTGTATATTATCTTAGTCATAATATTCTTTCTTGAGCTAGTTGAGCTCACCCTTTTCCTTTTGTTCCATTCTTCTCGTGAGGCGAGAATATAGCGAGTACAGCCTCGGGGTATGGAATGAAGGTGTTAGAAAGGATTGTTTAGTAGTCGTCACCATTTTTGTAAAATAATGTATCAATAAATGTGATGAGGATTTATTTGAGTATAGATATTGTCTAGAAGATAATATTTGTATTCAAACTCACGCTTTTACTGATTGTAATAATAAAGTTGTAGTTGTTTACAGACCCACGATTGACAACTCAAAATAGGTGATGTATACCTATTTTGGGGTCGCCATAGTTGGTATCGAGCTTAGGGATATGATCTCTGGCGAGATCGGGGAATAGAACTAGGAGGGAGAGACGAGTAAATCCTTCGCTAGTGTGTCCTACCTAAGCTTATTTGTTAGTTGGTCAAGATATAGGGATATTATGTGATATATTGATTTCCTTAATTAACCCTTGTTTTTTATGATAGTATTTGAGAATGTCGATGAGAATATTAACAATGGAAATGAGACCGTGGAGACGCTCAGATACTCACCAACGAGGAGAACGTGCAACAGTCGGGCAATGTTCCTCCCGTGAACAACACCATTGAAAGCGAGATGATGAACGAGGGGATGTTTAGAAGTTTTTTGCGCTTACGCAAAATCGATTTGGGAGACTCGTGTTCAAAATACGAGGAGGAAATGATAGCAATTCACGGGTTGTCACACAATGCAAGCGCTTCAAAGATTTGGGACCACCGAATTTAAGGGAAAGCCGATCCGATCATGGCGGAAACATGGGTCAAGCAAATTACCAAGATATTCGATGTCTTGGGATGCACTGAGAGAATGAAGGTTCCATTCGCCACCTTTATGTTCCGGGCAAGGCGTATCATCGGGTGGGAGTCGTGAAGCGTACCCATCCAAATTTCGATGCGACGCCCCCAAAATAGGTATACACAACACCCATTCTCGAAATCGCCAAATACATGGTACAAGAAGCAAACTACAACTTCAATAATATAAATGTCGTGTGAAATACGACAATATATCTTTGAGAGTTTAAATATAATATTGTCTTCTAGACAATATCCACACGCAAATAAATCCCCATCATAATTATTGATTCATTATTTTACAAAATGGTGAGGACTACTAAACAACTCTCTCTAGAACCTTCATTCCATACCCCGACTAGTACTTTCGCTACATTCTCGCCTCACGAGAAGAAAAATGGAACAACAAGGAAAGGGTGAGCTCAACTAGCCCAAGAAAGAATATTATGACTAAGATAATATACAACAAATTATCGTTAGTCTTCAACAGGAAAAATCTGATAGAATACATGAGACAATAAGTTTCGAGATCAATATTCGCGAATGAAATAATAATTCATAGAAGAGTTACGTAGAAATGGAATCTACTATAATCTATGAATTTAACAATCCATCATCAATATTTTATCCTCAGAACATCAATCAATATTCATCTCAAATCAAATATTCATCTTTGCACTCAGCCAAAGATATTCATCAATCGGTCATGTTCATCTCAACACTGCTCATCTTTGCACTAAAGGCCAAAGATATTCATCACTCGGTCATGTTCATTTAAACACTGCTCATCTTTTTGCTTCTGAGCCAAAGATATTCTTCGAAATCATTCATCTTTGCACTACGTGCCAAAGATATTCAATAATATCATCATTTAAGACCGAGGATGATGAAAATATTTTAAAGAACGAATCCAATGAAAACAAAATGACAAGGATTAAGGATTCGTACTTTGTTTTATCCATGTCCAACAATACCTCAAAGATAATCATAGTGGTGTAAAATTCAAGAATGATCAAAACATGGATACAATCAAAGTGGGTATCCGAATAGATATTTTGGACAAAAGAAGAAATTTTATTTTTCTATGAATAATGCCAGATACGTGAATAGTCCAGTATCGTGAATAGTAACTCAGACACCAAAAGATAGAAATTCCACAAAAAAAACATTTTCACGCTTCATGAATAGTATTACGTGAATAGAACTCGTGAATAAGAACTCGCTGAATAGTAACTCGTGAATAAGAATCTCATGAATAGTAACTCGTGAATAGTAACTCATGAATAGTAACCCCGATATGAAAAAGTTCCAAATTTGATAAAAACTTCAGATCAATATTTCAAAGATAATGATATTGAAGAAATAATATCATTACTGAAAAAATAATATCCCTTACCTCGAAAGATTAGTACTTCTAAATTGGAATACTGGGTATAGTCTTTGAAGGGAACTTACAACCGCCTCTAACAATACTCAAAGTATACTCACAAGAATACGCTCAATATATCGAGAGAAAATAGAGAGAAACTTCAGCTTTAAATGTGTTTTCAATTCTAACCTAAGCACCCTATTTATAGGAAAATGCTTAGAACACCAAAGCGTAAAATTGAATATAATATTAATATATTTTCACATTTTTTTCTTTAGCCCACCTTAGACAACTGATCTCAGCCCATTTGAATCACATGTGAGGCCAACTTAGTTGCAAAAAACGTTTTTCTCAAAATAATTAACTAAAACTCCCAAAAATTAATTATTTGAAACTTCTAACTTCAATAATTCATAATAAATAGCCCTTTCATCGTAAAATTCGAATCTCGCGATTTTTTATAGGAAATTCAATTCTATACAACTTTGCAAAAAAAAGTTTTTCCAAATTCCAAATAGAAATTGGCCAAAAATCCACAAACGGGTGATTTTACAAGTTATATAATCAAATTTCTATCCAATAATTGTGTACACCAACACACAAAACATGTGTTAAACATTTAATGCCACAAAAATACTCTTCCTCCTCATATACTCATATATCCCACATTCATTGTAAAAATATCACCGTTAATATATTATTAAAATAATATATTTAAATGAATTATTTTATCGTAAAAAGATAAAATATTAATTTTCAACAATTGTCATTTTAAAAATTTTCTCCATCTATATCCACATAAAATCAATATTTTCCTCATCATATAAATCAATAATTAATTATTCACAAATAATATTACGAGAATCACAATATTGACAACCAGTGCGCTTCCTCAGAAAGAGGGGCTTTCGAATAAGAATTTCTTCTTCTTGGCGTAAATTAATTAGATGACCAAACCTCTCCTGTATGTAACTTTCTAGACATTGCCAATAATGTTATCTAATAATATTATTCGGATAATATGAATTATTGCTTCGATAATGAAAATACCGTAAATGACAATTATTGAAACAACAAGAATATAAAATATCAACGCAAAGAATTATTAACTCAATAAAATATCGAATAAAATTCTCAGAACCATTATTGAGTAGTGCCTTCTTCACGTAAGAATCAATAATTGGTGCAATACCGCAAAGCTACTTGTTCAACAACGCCAGATTAGTGTGTTTTAACCACCGGGTATTTTAACAAGATAATTGATAATAACTACGTCGTTATTTAAAAACAACTTATATTTGTCGCTTTCTTCATCCAATCGCTTTCCGTTATGGGGCCCACACATGGTCATACCGTCGCATGCGAATATTCCCCAACAATGCATTTAATATTCCACGACCAAACGAATATTCCCGACGATAATGAATATTTTATAACCACTTGCTTATTTTGAAATATTTGCGTATTTAACCCTTAACTATCCACATTAATCAAATCAACCCTTACTATTTCAAAATAAAGGAAATTCCTTTTTATTTAAAAATTTCGGGGTCTTACACAGCATGTCTTGGGAGACGTTTCAGAAATTATTTAATGACAAATACTTTCCTAAAAGTGTTCGTCATATGAAGGAAGTGGAGTTTATTAGGCGGAGCGAGAACAACATGACGGTGTCTCAAGACGAGGCAAAGTTTGCGAGAGTTATCCGTGTTTGCACCTCATTTGGTGGAGAATGAGGAACGATGATGCTGGATGTTTCTTAGAGGTTTGAAACCAAGATACGTCAATATCTCATTTCTCATAAATTTTCTCTTTACTCGATATGTTGTAAAACGGGCTCAATTATTAGAGCGAGATAACGAGTACGGTCAACCGAGGGACCACAACCAGGATCATACCGAAGATAGCAGTCAACAGGATAATGATAACCAGCGGAGAAAGAAACAGACGGACAAAAATGGTTACCACTCTGTGGTAATCATGGTCATAAAAACGAAGAAGCGAGTCGGGAGGAGATTTTAAAAAGAGGAGATTTAACAACGACCATGTAAAGACGACGGTCTTGACAAAGAACTAGTTCTAAGGGAGGAGAACGACCACCGGTCATATGTTATAAATGCGGAAAGAGGGACATATCGGTCAAACCGCCCACAACAACAGCTCAAGGTATGCTATAATTATGGAAAGGAAGGACATATCGCTTCGAGATTATGCAAGATGGCGAAACCTAGTTCAATGGGGGATGACTCAAAAGATCGTCCCGAGAAAGTCAAAGTCAACGATTACGGGAAGAGCGTTTGTTGTGGATCGGTCATAATGCGAGGAACCCAAACGAGGTGATCACGGGTAAGCTATTTATAAATTCTTGCGAAGTTTATACCTTACATACGATACCGGGTGCTACCCATTCATTTATCTCTCCTGCATGTGCTCAACGCTTTAAACTTGACTCGGAGAAATTAGACTTTGACCTATCTGTGGAAACTCCGTTAGGAGAAACTTTCATCACATCCACTCGCTTATAAATCTTGTTTGATTCAAGTTGGCACCATTACCTTACCTGTTGACCTTATCTCTTTAAAGATACTTGCTTTTGATGTGATTTTAGGGATTGATTGTTAACTACTCATCATGCCAAAATTGATTGTTTTCGTAAGGTTGTTAGTTTTCATATTCCTAACCAACCTGTTGTACAAATTCAAGCAACTAAACCATTAAAATCAATCACCGCTATATCTAATCATAAAGCTATTCGCTTATTGAAAAACGGATGTCAAGCTTTCTTAGCCCATGTTATGGATTTGAATAAAGACACGCCAAATTTGAATAATATTCTGTTGTTATTGACTTTCCCGACGTATTTCTCAAGAACTTCCTGGCTACCCCGAACGAGAAGTTGAATTCTTTATTGATCTTGAACTGCAGTACAAAGCCCATTTCTAAAACCCCATATCGAATGGCTCTATTGAACTTCAAGAGTTAAAGGTCCAACTACGAGAATTGTTGGACATCGATTTCATTCGCCCTAGTACATCTCCTTGGGATGCTCCTGCTTTATTTATAAAGAAGAAAGACGGGAGTATGCGACTTTGTATTGACTATCGAATTGAACCATGTCACCATCAAGAATAGGTATCCTCTACCTCGTATTGATGACTTGTTTGACCAGCTTAGAAGGGCACAATTCTTTTTAAAAATCGATCTTCGCTTACGGATATCATCACCAAGATTAGAACCGAGGATATTCCAAAGACGCCGTGAACTCCCGGTATGGGCATTATGAATTCTTAGTCATGTCTTTTCGGACTAACTAATGCTCATGCGGCTTTCATGGATATGATGAACCGAGTATTCAAGGAATATTTGGATCGGTTTGTTGTTGTCTTTATTGATGACATCCTTATATATTCCAAAAGTCGTGAAGATCATGAGCACCATTTGAAGCCGGTACTCCAAAGGCTTCGTGAAAACAAACTATATGCCAAATTGAAGAAATGCGAGTTACGGCTTGAGGAAGTAGCATTCCTTGGGCACGCGTGGTGTCGAAACATGGAGTATCTGTTGATCCGGCCAAGATTGAAGCAATACAAAGTTGGGAGCAACCAAGTCGGTGATCAAGTACGTAGCTTTTTGAGCTTAAATGGTTATTATCGGAGATTCGTGGAAGGGTTTTCTCGAATTGCTACTCCATTAACTTCAATAACTTTCGGAAGGATACAAAATTCGTTTGGAGTGAAGAATGCGAGAAGAGTTTCCAAGAGCTTAAGAGGAGACTTATTTCTAAGACTGTTGTTCTAACAATACCATCCGGTTCGGATGGATTTGTTATCTCAACGATGCTTCGTGCAAAGGGTTAGGATGTGTTCTCATGCAACGTGGGAAAGTCATAGCCTATGCCTCGCGACAACTTAAAGAGTATGAGAGAATTATCCTACTCATGATCTAGAGTTAGCGGCCCGATCGTTTTCAGCGCTAAAGATATGGAGGCACTATCTATATGGGGAGAAAGTGGAGATATATTCGCACCATAAAAGCCTTAAATATTTCTTCACTCAAAAAGAACTCAACATCGCGGCAATGACGTTGGCTCGAACTATTGAAAGACTACGACCACACTATTCAATACCATCCCGGAAAAGCGAACGCGTGGTAGGCGACGCGTTGAGTAGAAGATCATATGTGGAACGAGTGCGATGATGTTAAGTATCGATAGAGCCAACTTTAATAGAAAAAGTTAAGGTTGCTCAAGCCACCGAATCTTGAGTGATGCGTATGAAGAAGAAAGTACAAGAAGGAGCTATTCCGAAAGCGAGAATTGATGAAGAAGGAATACTTCGAGTCCACTCTAGACTTTGTGTTCCTAACGACTCTGATTTGAAGTACAAGATTATGATGGAGGCACACAATACACCATTTGCAATCCATCCTGGAAGTACTAAAATGTATCTTGATCTTCACATACATTTTGGTGGAACAATATGAAGAGAGAGATTGCAAAGTTTATCTCAATGTGTTTAACTTGTCAACGTGTAAAGGCGAGCATCTAGTACCTAAGGGTCCGTTGCAACCACTTGAGATTCCGGAATGGAAGTGGGAACACATTACCATGGATTTCGTTACGGGTCTTCCTACGGTTTCTCAAGGCATCAATGCTATTTGGGTTATTGTTGATAGATTAACCAAGTCCGCTTTCATTTCTTGCCGATATGGGAGACTTATTCCTTTGAACGCCTTGCTAGTATGTACGTAAATGAGATTGTGAGGTTGCATGGCATGCCCAGTATCCATAGTTTTGGATCATGACCCAAGATTCACTTCAAGATTTTGGGTTAGCTTGCAAAAAGCTATGGGCACGGAGTTTGCGATTTAGTTAAGACATACCATCCCCAAACCAGACCGGACAATCGAGAGGACTATTCAAACTCTTGAAGATTTATTAAGACTCGTGTCCTAGACTTCAAGGGTAGTTGGGATAAGTATTTACCATTGGTGGAATTCTCCTACAACAATAGTTATCAGGCAAGTATAGGTGTCGCTCCATTTGAAGCATTATATGAACGAAAATGTCGTTCTCCAATATGTTGGGATGAGGTGGGTGAAGCAACATTGTTGGGACCCGAGTTAGTACGTATGACTACCGAAAAGATCCAAATGATTCGACAACGTATACAAACGGCACAAGATCGACAAAAGAGTTATGCGGATCTTCATCGAAAGGACGTGGAATTTAGTGTAGGGGATCATGTATTATTACGAGTTGCTCCATGGAAGGGAGTTACAAGATTTGGGAAGAGAGGAAAGCTCAATCAACGATTTATTGGTCCATTTCAAATTCTTGACCGAGTAGGAAAAGTAGCCTATAGACTTGCTGTGACGCCCCCAAAATAGGTATACACCACACCCATTCTGAGTCGCCAAATACATGGTACAGAAACAACTACAACTTTATTATTACAACAGTAAAACTGTGAGTTTGAATACAAATATTATCTTCTAGACAATATCTATACTCAAATAAATCCTCATCACATTTATTGATACATTATTTTACAATAATGGTGAGGACTACTAAACAACTCTCTCTAGAACCTTCATTCCATACCCCGACTAGTACTCGCTACATTCTCGCCTCCTGAGAAGAAAAATGGAACAATATGGAAAAGGGTGAGCTCAACTAGCCCAAGAAGAATATTATGACTAAGATAATATACAACAAATTATCGTTAGTCTTCAACAGGAAAAATCGATAGAATACAATAGGCAACAAGTTTCAGATCAATATTCGCAATGAAATAATAATTCATAGAAGAGTTACGTAGAGAATGAAATCTACTATAATCTATGAATTTAACGATCCATCATCAATATTTTATCCTCAGAACATCAATCAATATTCATCTCAAATCAAATATTCATCTTTTACTACTACAGCCAAAGATATTCATCAATCGGTCGTGTTCATCTCAACACTGTTCACCTTTGCACCAAGGCCAAAGATATTCATCGATCCGATCATGTTCATTTAAACACTGCTCATCTTTGCACTAAAGGCTAAAGATATTCTTCAGAATTCATTCATCTTTGCACTACAGGCCAAAGATATTCTTAAGAATTCATTCATCTTTGCACTATAGGCCAAAGATATTCAATAATATCATCATTTAAGACTGAGGATGATGAAAAATATTTTTAAAGAACGAATCCAATGAAACAAAATGACAAGGATTAAGGATTAAGGATTCGTACTTTGTTTTATCCATGTCCAACAATACCTCAAAAATAATCATAGTGGTGTAAAATTCAAGAATGATCAAAACATGGATACAATCAAAGCTAGTACCAGAATAGATATTTTTGGACGAAAAGAAGAAATTTTATTTTTTAAATTGAATAGTGCCAGATATCGTGAATAGTGCCAGAGTATCGTGAATAGTCTCAGATATCGTGAATAGTAACTCCGACACCAAAAGATAGAAATTCCACAAAAACATCTTCACGCTTCATGAATAGTACTCGTGAATAGTAACTCGTGAATAGTAACTCATGAATAGTAACTCGTGAATAGTAACTCATGAATAGTAACCCCGACATGAAAAAGTTCCAAATTTGATAAAAAGTTCCAACCAATATTTCAGCATAATGATATTGAAGAAATAATATCATTTGAGAAGAAAATAACATCCCTTACCTCAAAGAATCAAGATTTCCGGAGGAAATGCTCAAGTGATGCGAGAATGAAACTTGTTCAACAAAGAACTCTCAAAGTATCTAAATACTCACAAAATACGCCAATAATATAGAGAGAAAGAGAAAACTTTGTTTCGTGTGATTTTCAATTCTAACTTAGCCCTCTATTTATAGGAAAATGTTAGCCCAAGGCGACTTGACTTCGCTTACCCGATGGCTTTACTCGCTACTATTGCCACCCACCACATTTGAAATAAAATTCAGCATATTTCTTCACCAACCACAAGTGGGGCCCACTCAATTCTAGAATTTTCCACCAAAATCAATTATAAACCTAATTTCAGAATCCGACACCTCTTAAAATTCACAACAAATCATTCGTGCATTTTTAACGGTTCAAAATTTGTGGACATATACTCAACTTATGTATGTATAACATATCTAAAAATTACAACGATCCAACGGTCGGATTAAAAATTATAACCCCCGCAATATATCTCAAAACCCCTGATTTGATTTTTAATACCTCCAATCCGATAAAATACTGATAAAACACCTCAACATTAATTCCTTCATTAATAACCACATAAATAAATCCATCATTTATATTCATATAAAATAAATATTTCCTTATCATATGAATCAATAATTAATTATTCACAAATAATATTATGTAATCACAATTACGAATGACCAGTAGCTCCTGAGAAAGAGGGGCTTTCCAATAAGAATTTCTTCTTCTTGGCGCAATTAGGTGACCAAACCTCTCCTTGATGTAACTTTCTAGACATTGCCAATAATGTTATCTAATAATATTATTCAAATAATATGAATTATTGATCCGATAATGGAAATATCGTGTAGGTGACAATTATTGAACAACAATAATATAAAATATCAACGCAAAGAATTATTGAATCAATAAAATAAAATATTGAGCAAGAATTCATCGTAAAAATTATTGAGTAGTGCCATCTTACGTAAGGATCAATAATTCAACAATATTGTAATACTGGTGTAACTATTTGTGCCACGCCAGACATTCGTGATTTTAACCACCGGGTATTCCAATGATCTCTTACTTGGTATAACTACGCCGTTATTTTTAACCAACTTATATTTGTCATTTTCTTCATCCAATCGCTTTCGCTCACATGGGGCCCACACATGGTCGCTACCGTCGCATTTAATATTCCCCACAAAGCATTTAATATTCCACGACCAAACCGAATATTCCCAAACAACAATGAATATTTTATAACCACTTGATTATTTTGAAGTATTTGCGTATTTAACCCCTAACTATCCACATTAATCAAATCAACCCTTACTATTTCAAAATAATAAATAAAGGAAATTCCTTTTTATTTAAAAAAATTTCGGGGTCTTACAACCTCCCCTCCTTATGAAATTTCGTCCTCGAAATTGACGTACGTACCTGGTGTTTCGAAAAGATGAGGGTACCTCGCTTTCATTTTTGATTCCAACTCCCAGATCATTTCTTCAATAGCATGGTTTCTCCACAAAACCTTAACTTGTGGTATAACCTTGGTGCATAGGACATGCTCTTTCCTATCCAATATCTTGACAGGTACCTCCTCGTATGTTAAATCTTCGGCTATCTCGTCTGGTTTTAACGCAATAATGTGGTTTGGGTTGTCCACATATTTACGTAACATCGATACGTGAAAAACGTTATGAACACGCGTCATACTTGGCGGTAAAACGAGTCTATAGGCCACAGTTCCTATTCGATCGAGAATTTCAACTGGATTAATAAATCGAAGGTTTGAGCTTTCCTCACCTCACCGATTCTCGCTTTTGAAATAACAACTTCTTGCACCTCCTTCTTCAAATTCATCAGCTCCGGTGTGTAGCTTGAACAGCTTTAACTTTATCGATTAAAGTCGATTATACTCGTATATCATCACGTACTCGTATATCATCACGTGGGTACCTAGAGTTTTCATCTCCATCTCTATTATTTGTATATTATACTGAAATATCGTACTCAGATTGTATATACGATCTTCTACTCAACACGCCGCCTACCACGTTCGCTTTTCCAGATAGCATGGTCGAAACATGTCTTTGAAATGAGTCTCCTCTTGAGTTCTTGAAGCTCTTCCCACATTCCTTGCTCCATTCGAATTTTGTATCTCTACGAGTCACCACGTTAATGGAATAGCGATTCGAGAATATCCTTCAACGAATCTCCGATAATAACCAACTAAGTCTGTAAAGCTACGATTTTCGATTATAGACTTAGGTTGTTCTCAATCGCGACTCATATCTCAACCTTGGATAGCACGTCACAATGACACCTATCGCTTTACTATCGCATCGAATATGACGCCCCTACAGAGAGTTCGGCTTTAGTGTGAATTCCACAAAGGAAGTCACAAGATAAAGGCTCGGTACCAAATTCTATAGTTGAATTTTTAACTCCTCGAAGTTCAATAGAGCCATTCTATATGAGATTTTAGAAATGAGTTTTGTCTTGGGTTCAAAGTCGATACAAAATTTAATATCGAAGCTTTGGGAGTAAGCGAAGAAATTCTTCGAAAAAATACGTCAGAAAAAATCAATAACAACAAGAATATTATTCAAATCGACGTGTCTTTATTCAAATCCATAACATGGACTAAGAAAACTTGACATCCGTAATAAACGATCGACTTCATGGCTTGATATGAAAATGTTTGATTACAATGGTTTGATTGCTTGAATTGAATAACAAAGTTGCTTAGGAATATGAAAACTAACAACCTTACATTTAAAACAATCAATTTTGGCATGATGAGTAGTTAACCTTAAAATCACATCAAAAAACAAATATCTCTATAGAAATAAGGTTAACGGTAATGCGATAGTACCAACTCAATCAAGCAAGATTTTTAAACAACGGATGTAATGAAAGTTTCTCCTAACTGAGTCTCCATAAATAAGTCAAAGTCTAATTTCTCCGTAGTCAAGTTCAAACGCTGAGCGCAAGCAAGAGATATAAAAGAATGGGTAGAACCCAGATCTAGTAAGGTATATACTTCGCAAGAATTTATAATTAACTAACCCGTGCTAACTTCGCTTCGTTCCTCGCATTTTGACCAAATCACAACAAACGCCTTTCCCTAATCGCTGACTTTGCCTTTTCTCGACATCTTTTGAGTCACCATTCACGCTGGACTGGGTTTCGATATCGTATAATTTCGAAGCGATATGTCCTTCTTTTCCACAATTATAGCATACCTTGAAGGCTTTGAACAGCTTTGACCTTATATGTCCCTCCTCTCCACATCTCGTAGCATCTAACCGGCGATCGTTTCTTCCCTAGAATTTGTTGATGGTGCCGATGTTGTTTGCTTTGACGCCTTCCGTCCATCGTTAAATCTTCTTTTTTAGATTGACATCTCTTTCCATAATATCAACGCGTCAGCGCTTTTTTACCCATGCATCACTCATTCTCACTCATTCGCTTATTTCTTCTTTCACCTCGATTCCAGCTTTATCATCTTATACTCGCCAAAGAGTGCTTCATTCAAGCATCACGTGTCGGGTAACACAAGCTTGAATCGTTGCATCCTTTTGCTCCAACGCATCGCCGCAATTCTTTAGCTTCGCTTCTTCTAACTCATGAATACGATTTTGCAATTCTATATTTCGATCATAAAATACCTCTAATAAACTCTCTTGGTACCTCTTCTTCCTCTTCTTCCTCACTCTCAAACATGTTACCTCTCATGATTATCTAAAAAGTGCAACTATCAATTCTTCACTCACCACATGGATATCTCTAATTCCTTCTTCACCGACATCACATTATCCCAGTTTGGCGATTAGAGGTGTCTCCACGATCTCATTCACTCCATTGTTAACGCTTCTCGTGCCCATTCTAAAAAACTATCATAAAACAAGGGTTAATTAAATAAATTAACAAATCACATAATACCCCTATAATATGACCAACCAACAAATAAGCTTTAGGTAGGACACACTTAGCGAAGGATTTACTCGCTCTCCCTCCTAGTTTTATTCCCGATCTCCGCCAGAGATCATATCCCTAAGCTCGATACCAAATGTGACGCCCCCAAAATAGGTCCATTCCATCCAACCCATTCTCGAGTCGCCAAATACATGGTGCGTAAACAACTACAACTTTATTATTACAACAAGAAAGCGTGAGTTTGAATACAAATATTATCTTCTAGACAATATCTATACTCAAATAAATCCTCATCACATTTATTGATACATTATTTTACAATAATGGTGAGGACTACTAAACAACTCTCTCTAGAACCTTCATTCCATACCCCACTAGTACTTTCTACATTCTCGCCTCCCGAGAAGAAAAAATGGAACAACATGGAAAGGGTGAGCTCAACTAGCCCAAGAAAGAATATTATGACTAAGATAATATACAACAAATTATCGTTAGTCTTCAACAGGAAAAATCATAGAATACAATAGACAACAAGTTTCGGATCAATATTCGCAGTTTTGAAATAATAATTCATAGAAGAGTTACGTAGAGAATGAAATCTACTATAATCTATGAATTTAATAAATCCATCATCAATATTTTATCCTCAGAACATCAATCAATATTCATCTCAAATCAAATATTCATCTT